>CM028332.1:56045864-56163364 GCA_016647705.1 Eucommia ulmoides
ACCATGGAATTCTGGAATTTCAACCTTGAAACCGGCTACCCATCATCAATCTACTGGCCGAGGTTGGTCACAGGGGTGGCAAAAGGGTTTTCCCTGTGGTCAGAATTGTCATCCACCGAAGTGGACTCGTATCGTGGTTGTGGTTGTTGAAGTGAACCCAAGTGTTGTGTTAATTGGTCTACTTGCTGATGCAATTGTGTAATCTCTTCTCTCCGAAGCATATCTTCCATCGAGGCATCATTGACATGTCTCCTTGGCGGCATGTTGCAAGATCATACCGAAACTGATACCAATCTAATGCAGCGTGCGTGGTGAAACGAGAATTGCAGATCAAAAACTCATTGATTCACAAAAGAATACTGAGAAATTAAATGGAAAAATTGAGAAAACCCTCAATATTAATTCAAAATAAATTGTCTAGCCGTCAAGAGGCTTTACAAACCTTATAAACGAAACCCTACA
Source organism: Eucommia ulmoides (assembly GCA_016647705.1). Classification (NCBI taxonomy): domain Eukaryota; kingdom Viridiplantae; phylum Streptophyta; class Magnoliopsida; order Garryales; family Eucommiaceae; genus Eucommia; species Eucommia ulmoides. The sequence continues at coordinate 56,046,327 of CM028332.1, forward strand.
TGCAGAAATTATAAAAATTGCTAAAAAAGATCCCTAAAATATTGAAAAATTGCGTAAAACAAAAAAAAGTGTCGTTTTAACCCTCGAAACGATATAATTTGACTAAAATCACGTCAGGCATAGTTCGGCATTCTACTCAGAAGGATGTTTCCACCCAAAAAAATGGTATTTTTTGTCGAAAACAGATACAGTTAACTTTTCTGGTCAAATTTGGCATTTTTGGGTCTTTTAGGTATTTGGATACTTTCTTTGGGCCAAGAAATCTCACTCTTATTAAACCGCGTCATTTTTCATTGGAAGATCCTTTGTACTTTTACTAATTTTTCATTGGAAGATCCTTTGTACTTTTACTAATTGTTTATCTTTCTATTTATCCGACATTCAATTTTAATGATAAATTCAATTTGACCGCGAGAAATGGAGGTGAAATGGCTCTCGAGAAAACGAGGCGGTGCATGTCTTTAGAGTATTCAACACACAGAAAATTGGCAAACACTATTGGTCAATATGAGTGGTTAAGAGAACACATCCCGATTTTTTAATTTTCATTCTAAGTAAAACTAAAACATAGCTTCCAGTTGAATATGAAGCTCAAAGTTTTAGTTAAATGGAAACTAAGGCCCCGTTTGGTAACCCATCCTATCTCAAAAATTCTCATTTCATTCCCAGATTTTTGAGAATTTTGTTTGGAAATAGCGTTTGGTAATTTTTGTTTCCGTTTCCATTTCATTCCCATTTGAGAATTGTACCCACTTTTTTTTTAAGAAATGAGAAACAAAAAAAAATTGTTTCTTATTATTCCCATTCCATTCCCAAAACACATAGTCACTATTCACCTACCGGGCGACCACCGTCCACCGCCGCCAGCCACCATCCGCCGCCGTCGGCCGCCGTCCATTGCCGCCGGCACGTTCGCCGCCGTCCACCGCTGCCGTCGCCGGTCACCGCCCGTCACCGTCGCCGCCGGTCACCGTCTACCGCCGTCGGTCTTTTCCGGCGACCGTCGCCGGTCACCGTCCGTCCGGAAATTTCCCGGGCACTTCCGGCCATCTCCGACGGGGGCCACCGCCGTCTCCGGTGCCGGAGCACCGCCGTCAGGCCAAAAAAAAAAAAAAAAAAGATTTTAGGATAAAATCGTTACCAAACACAATTCTCTTCCCAAAACAAATAGGAAATTATCGTTACTAAACGCGATTCTACTCCCAAAAAAAAAACAAAATTCTCATCCCATTCCCATCCCATTGCTGGAATGGAAACAGAAACGGTTACCAAACGCCACCTAAGCAATCACTTTTGATCTCAATTCATTTATAGGTAATTTTTGTCCTCAAAATTAAGGGGTTTTTTTTTTCATCTTATGTTCTGTTTCTAATTTTTTTGTTGGTCTAAACAAAAAATTGAATTTTACTAACATTTATTTCTTCTCTCATCTTATGTTCTCATTTTTTGTTTTGTTCCTAATTTATAATTAATTAATTTGATAACTCATAGGTAATTGCATCACTTAATTTTCTCTCCAGCTTTGTTCCACATTTTGTTCCCCATTTCTTTTCCCTGTTTTTGTGCTATTTTTTTCGTTGTTTATGTTTTTGTTTCTGTCCTCATTCTATTTCAGTCCTATTTCTATTTCTGCCCTCGTTTTTCCCCCTGTTTGTATCCCATTTTTCAGTGGCTTTGTTTTCAGATATTGTTTTTTAGCTACAATCTTATTATGTAATGTTTATAATGCACTATTCCCTGATTTCAACCCCTTGTACAATTGTTCAGGTGTTCCCAGATTTTGTTCTGTGTTGTTTTGTTCAGTCCTAATAGGAATAGAACCCAGAAAAAATATAAATTTTTTTAGTGGCTTTAATTTCTTTTATGAATCCAACTAATTAGATTTTTTCCATTCCATGTTTCTGTTGCTGCGCTGTTTCTGTGCTTGTTTCTGTTTTCCAGGCCCAATTTCTACGCTTGTTTATATTGTCCAAACACATTGAATCTCAAAGTTGATCAATTGGTTACAAGTCATTATAAATTAGATTTTTCATGAACATTTTTGGAATGTTTTGTTTTATTCTTCAAAGATTAGGTTGAATTCACTTCTATTTGAGGCTTCTTTATATCATGTCTGATATGTTCCCGATTAGATTTTTGCATTGTTTTTGTCATGTTCCTGGTTTTCGTTTTGTTCCCAGATCCGGTTTGTGTTTGCAGTTTTTGTTTTTTTATATATCGCAACGAATTGATTGGTTTCTTTGGGGGGATTTTCAAGATTTGGTTTTGTATATTACTGGACTATCATTTCAACAAGGCAACAATGGAGGCAAAAGATTGCATGACGAACCACAAGTTTGAGCAGTCTCATGCAGCCAACAATAGCCTTCAAATTGTTGTGAGGTTGTTGGAGCTTATCAAGTATAAGTTTTTCTTGTAGTGAAGAATTGTCATTAAAATTCTTTTATATTATTTATGTTTTTATGGTGATGTAAAATTAATATGTAACTAATAGTTTAGTTATTTGGGATAAAGACTTTTTTGGTCATTAAGAAATGTCTTGAGTGTTTAATTGGTCCCTAAAAATGCAATTCGACAATTTAGCTCTTGACATTTCAAAATAGTGTCCAATTGACCTTTGGGTCGGGTTCCGTTAGTAAAAGTTGGGGATTTTAGAAGGAAAAAGTCACGTGACACGCACATGACGTTTGGCCAAGGGTAAATGCGTCATTTCACGTTAACGGAAGATATAAAATATCAATTCTACCCTTTCATAATTATTAAAACTTATCGGGGTGTAAAGTGCAATTTACCTCATTCCTTCTCAGACCTCTCATTCTCGTTGCGATCTCAAGCCTGTCTCAGCAATCTCAACCTCCTCTCTCTCGCGATCTCAGCCCTAGCAGCCTCGATCTCAACGTAGATTTCAGCCCTCTCTCTCGATCTAAACCCTCATTGTTGGCGGTGTTGTTTGTTTCGTCTCGTCGCCGACCGTTCTTCTGCCGATAGTCGGTGGAAGGGCCATCAATTTGCGCAACATAGGCTCGCGGCTGTTTTGTTGTGACCTTGTGCATTTGTCCGTTGTTCAAATCTAGGGAGGATCTTGATCTTACTCTCGTTCTCGATCTCACTCTTGTTCTCCGATTCGTCGATTTCCCGTTCGTTTCCCACATTTATAGTTCAATTCGTTCTCAGTTTCTTTATTTTGTTCTCAATCTCCTCGTCGTTCTTCCAATCGTCACCAGTGGGAGGCCAATCGACTGCGCAACATAGGCTGGGGCTGTTTCGTCGAGTCCTTTTGCAGTTGTATTTTGAGGTTTTTTAGGTTTTGAATTAGTTTATGGACTTTTGCATATTGGAAAGCACTGCAAGTTCTTGATTTCACTGCTAAAAAAATTGCCTTTCATGAAAAAAAAAATTGAATTATTTAGCATTTTTTTCATTTTAATCTTGATTACAAAAGCATTACAGGAACATTGAGGTGGTATTTGTTTGTGTCCTGATTGTTTAGTGTTCCTGTTCTGCACCTAGAATTTTAGAACAGACTTATGTGGAGAGCAGATTTTTTCTAATTTTTCATGGAAAAGAAACAGAAATACAGGGACAGAAACACTAAACAAACGCCACCTTATTTCTTTCTTTTATGTGTGTATTTGTTTTTATATTTCTTAATTACTGAATTACTATAAGTCTTTCATATATTATACTGAATGTCTCGGCCAATTACTTCATCGAAATAGAAACCCATAGATTCGATTTCGATGGTGTTCGTCGTTTTGATGGCGATGTTCGGCGGTATTCTTCGATTCGTGGTTCGATTTGAGTTTCAATTTCGATTTCGAAATCGACACCCTTAGGTTCGATTTCGATGGTGTTCGTCGTTTTGGTGGCGATGTTCGGCGGTGTTCTTCGATTTCGAAATCGAAATCGTGGTTCGATTTGGGTTTCAATTTCGATTTCGATTTCGAAATCAAAACCCCTAGGTTCGATTTCGATGGTGTTCGTCGTTTTGGTGGCGATGTTCGGCGGTGTTCTTCGATTTCGAAATCGAAACCGTGGTTCGATTTGGGTTTTGATTTCGATTTCGATTTCGAAATCGAAACTTAAATCGAAACCCTATTTTGATTTCGAAATCGAAACCCCTAGGTTCGATTTCGATGGTGTTCGTCGTTTTGGTGGCGATGTTCGGTGGTGTTCTTCGATTTCGATCTCCTGTTTCGATTTTGAAATCAAAATTGAAATCGAAACCCCAAGGTTCGATTTTAGCGGTGTTCATTTTGATGTTGATGTTCGTTTTCGTGTTGATGTTGTGTTTTAATATGGGAGCGAAAAAAAAATATGATTATGTTCTGCTCCCTTATTTTTAGCACAAAATTCTTAGAATATAATGAAATTGCTCATATTTCCTCTTTCATAAAGGTTGGTATTTGGTTTAGTTGGATATGTCATTCTTTTTGTATTCCTTAGAGTTTTTAATTCCCTTTTTATATTTCCAAAAAAAAAATGTTGTTTTGTTCCCATAAATTTGTTGTTCCCATAATTAAAAAAAAAAAAAAATTGTTGTTCTCATAATTTGTTATTCAATTGAGAAAGAAGACTAATTTAAAAAAAAAAAAAAAAAAAAAAAAATTGATTCTGTTATTTCAATTGAGAAAGAAAGACCCAAAAAAATATTTTGATCCCTTAAGTTTAGATGACTTTTCAAAATTAACCCCATTGTACGCGTAAAGATTAAAATACCCTTAATGAAACGTTGACCGTTAGTTGACTTAACGGAATTTGCCTTAGGGGTCAATTGGACACTATTTTGAAATGACAAGGGCTAAATTGTTAAATTGCATTTCTTAAAGGCCAATTGGACACCCAAGACATTTCTCATGACCAAAAAGGTCTTTATCCCTAGTTATTTTGGAAACATGAAATTTATTTGTTGGTTAATTCTTGACAATATTTTTAATACATTGGTGGAGTTCTTTATTTTTTTAATAAAAATAAGAGAAATAATCAAATGTGATTTTTTATTAATAAAGAATACGATTTTTAATATGATAGGAAAAAAAAAAAAGTACGGCCTCATTTGGTTACAATTTTTGTTCCCTGATTCTCGTTCCCGTTCCAAAAATTTTGAGATTAATGTACAAAAAGAGTTTTTTACAATTTAATTATATTTTAAATAAATAATTTCTGAAAACTGATATATAGAAACATATTTACCAAACATTGATAAAACGCACATATTTACCAAACATTGATAAAACGCATAATGAATTCGTGGTTTCTTAAAAAATGCAAATGCTTTATGCGTTTTTTTTTAAAAAAAAAAAACTAAAAATGCAAAAACAAAAACCGTTTATATGTTTTTTTTTAAACCATTTTTTAAAAGAAAACGCAAATTGAATTTGGGTTTCTCAATGAGAAAGGCAAAATCCATTTGCGTTTTCTCACTCCCACTGCTCGCCACTGCTAATTAATTTCCGAGATCATTATTGATGCAAAAAATGTCCTTGCGTTTTCTCACTCCCACTGCATGGCCACTGTTAGCTAATTTCCAAGATCATTATTAATGCAAAAAATATTCTTTCTTTTCTTAAAGTCTCATGTTTGGACCACTTTAGGTTTTATCCAAGGCAAGCGTAATAACAATGTGTGGGATCAAATAATTTCCTTTCTATTTCATATCATGATTTTGTTTTTGAATTTTTTTTTTTTATCAAATTGTGTACTTAAAGGGAAAGTATCGTTTTTCTTGTCATATTCAATTTTTATGAGAAGTGTTTACTAATCGAGATTTAATCTTATCAAGAACACTCTAAAAGTAAAATATTAAATGCATCAAGTTGATGTGAAAGAGTGTGCCCTTAAGATCACCTAAAAAAGTGATTAATCGAGGTGCACGTAAAACTGATCCGTCAAGACACCAATCCGATCGAGTATTGATCGGTCCAGTAGTCGTCGTAAAATGGTTGTAGAACCCACCGTCTATAGTGATTCCAAGGTCCAGGCCAACCCCAACATCCAAATCTAATATCATTTCTAAGTCACATTTTAATTTTTATACTACAATAGATTAATGGACTAGGACATCTTCACTGACTTATTATTAATTATCTGTAAACCTTCTTTTTTTTTTATTTGGAAGTTACTTAATATCACAAAAAATATTTTAAAACGACTTGTATTCTAAAACGAAAAAAAAAAAACTTAATATCACAAAAAATATTTTTACTTAACAACGAAAAAAATAAAAATCATTTTAAAATATTTTTTTCTTTTTTTAAAAAAATAATATCACAAAAAAATTAAAAAATTAATACCAGTCGTTTTAAATTTGGAGAAATTAATACAAGTCGTTTTAAATTAATATCGCTTGTATTAATTTTTTAATTTTTTTGTAATATTAATTTTTTTTAAAAATATATATATTTTAAAATGACTTGTTTTATTTATTTATTTTTTTGTTGTTAAGTAAAAATATTTTTGTGATATTAATTTTTTTTTTTCGTTTTAAAATACAAATCGTTTTAAAATATATTTTTTTGGTTTTAAAATAATTTTTGTGGTATTAAGTAACTTTCAAATAAAAAAAAAAAGAAGAAGAGGTTCACAGATAATTAATAACAAGTCGGTGAAGATGTCCTAGTCCATCAATCTATTGTTTTATAAAAATTAAAACGTGACCTTGAAATAATGTTGGATTGATGTTGGGGTTGGCCTGTACCTTGGAATCACTATAGATGGTGGGTTCTACAACCATATTACGACGATTACTGGACCGATCAATAATCGATCGGATTGGTGTCTTGACGAATCAGTTTTATGTGCACCTCGATTAATCACTTTCTTAGGTGATCTTAAGGGCACACTCTTTCAAATCGATTTGGTGCATTTAATATTTTACTTTTAGAGTGTTCCCCTATAAGATCAAATCTCGATTAGTAAACACTTCTCATAAAAATCGAATCTTGATTGACAAGAAAAACGATACTTTCCCTTTAACTTCACAATTTGATAAAAAAAAAAAAATCAAAAACAAAATCATGATATGAAATAGAAAGGAAATTATTTGATCCCACACATTGTTATTATGCTTGCCTTAGATAAAACCTAAAGTGGTCCAAACATGAGACTTTAAGAAAAGTTAAAGTACATTTTTTGCATTAATTGTTTTTTTTTTTTTTTTTTGGTACATAAAAGTGCAAACACAACAAAACACAAACAAACTACAGGCACCTATCAAAGGCGCCCGCATCCATCTTAGCTAACACTAGGTTCGTCATATCCTCCAAGGGAGAATCTAACATCTTCAAATCCACATCTCCATTAACACCCTTCTTGGCTAAGAAGTCAGCACATTTATTAGCTTCTCTTGGAACATGCTGGAGGGCGTAATTGTTATCCTTCAAAAACCTCTTGCAATCTTCAATCCAAGGACTGTATCTGTGCATATCTTGGTACTCTCCCGAGATGAGTTGAACTGTCTCCTAGGAGTCCATTTCCACAATTACACGTGGAATTTCTTTGTCCAAAACTAGAGTGATCCCCATATGAATGCTTCAAATTTCTACTCCAAGACCCGTGCAATCCTGAATTTGACCATAATAGCCAAATATCCAAACTCCATATCTGTCTCTAACCAGGCCTCAAATTCTGCCTTTTCCCGGATTACCAATAGCACTTCCATCAGTGTTCAGCTTGAAAAACCCTGCTTGAGGGAACATCCAAGGAGATAATTTAGACATTACTCTATCGTTAATGGGATAGGAAGAATAGAAATATTCCATTAAGTCATCTTTGAGTCTCATAATACGATTAAGAGTCAAGGTGAAATTAGCTTCCACTCATTCTATAACTTATTTATTTCTATCCTTCCAACTTTCCCAAATAGTAGCCATAAAAAGAAAATGCTTAGAAGGATTAGAAGATCTCCCTTTAAAATGTATTTTGCCCCATTGTTGGATATCTAGTTCATGGAATCAAACCCTTCATGACGAGCTGCTATACCACTCAAAATTCTACCTGCTTTAGGACATTTCCTCAAAACATGGTCAATGGATTTTGTCTCAACCTGACATATTTGACAAAAACTCGAGGCATTATCACATCTTATGAATATAAACAGATTAGTAACTAACTTACCATACATAATAAGCCACATAAAATATTTGAGTTTTTGGGAAAGTTTTAATTTCCAAATCCAATTCCATTTTTTGTACTCATTTTTCCGTTCCTTATTCAAAGATTCGTAGGCAGTTTTGACACTAAACTTTCCTATATTCCCAAGCATCCAAATAGGTTTACCATCTTCTTCTAAATTAAGGCGTTCATTATTCAAGATGGTTTCCATTTGAGTTTCATTAATGAGATGAAAAATTGGGGTCAAGAACCATTTCCCAAAATCATTTATGATATAAGCAACTTTTAGATCTCAATTAGATTGTAATTCATCATCTCTCATTGGACTATTGTCACACCACCAATCATTCCAAAGATTAACATTAACCCCATCCCCTATTTTCCATTTAATTCCTTCCCTAAGAATATTCTTTGTTTTAACTATATCCTTCCAGAGAAAAGAATCTTGAGGTTTCACTTTCCAAGTACTTGGACTTTTATCTAACTTATACTTCCCACACAAAATTCTAGCCCAAAAACTCTCTTTACCAAACGCAATGTTCCAACCTAATTTGGAGATAAAGGATTTATTACTTTTCCAAGCCTCTCTAATACCCAAACCTCCTTCCTCCTTCGTTTTACAAACCTTTTCCCATTTAATCAAATTATGTTTCTTTTTATCATTAGCCTCACCCCATAGAAATTTTCAGTTTATTTTGTCTATCTTATCACATAATTTCTTAGGGATGGGGGAAACTTGCATATTATAAAAAGAAATCGTAGAAGTTACAGATTTGATAAGAAGTGTCCTCCCAGCTAGAGACAACATATTAGCTTTCCAACTAGATAGTCTTTTCTGAATCTTTTCCAGAATGAAATAATAATGTTTCTTAGAGTTTCTCCCATGAATTAGCGGAACTCCAAAGTATATGACAAGGTCCTCTACCAGTTTAATACTCAATTTGTTATTTATATCCTTAGCACACACCTTATTAATATTAGGAGAAACAAACATTTTGGATTTACAAAAATTTATCCTTTGACCGACGCACAAGCAAACTTAGACATAACATGCAAAATGAATTTCACATTTTTATCATTGGCTTTAGCAAACAGCATTAGATCATCCGTAAAGAATAAGTGAGTTAAAGACGGACTACTCCTTCCAATTTTTAAACCATTCCATTTACCCTTTCTCTCTTTTTCATTGATCAATTGTGATAGTCTCTCCAAGCAAAGGACAAAGAGGTAGGGGGACAAAGGGTCCCCTTGTCTCAGGCCTCTGGTTGGTTTTATTTCTTCAAGCGCTTCTCCATTCCATATAATAGAAAATGTTGAAGCTCTCACACAACTCATAATCAGTTTAACCCAATGTCCTGGAATATTAAAATTAATTAGTGCTTCTTCTAAAAAAATCCCAATTAATCTTATCATAGGCTTTCTCAAGAACAAGCTTAATAATCATACCTCCCCCTTTACCTTTCATTCTTCTAAGAAATGTATAACCTCCTGGGTAACTGTAATATTATCTGATGTCATTCTCCCAAGAATAAACCTACTTTGATTCGGCCCCACAATCTTGTCCAAAAAAGGTCTCAATCTAGCCACAAGAATTTTAGTAACTAATTTATACGAAGTATTACACAAACTTATGGGTCTAAATTGATTAATCATTTAAGGAGTATTAACCTTAAGGACAAAAGCAACCAAAGATTTGCTATTATACACCGATATTTTCCAATTTCTAAAACAGTCAACCACAAATTTATAAACATCATTACCAACCACATTCCAATTTTTTTTTTTAAAATATAGCTTGAAAACCATCAGGTCCTAGAGCCTTAAAATCCCCAATATTTGTAAGAGTAGCCCAAGTTTCTTCTATAGTAGGGATACAAGTTAGAGAATAATGATAGTGATCGTCAATAGTAGGGCAAAAGTTCTTAATTCTATGTCTATCATTACTCTGCAAATCTTCCAAGAACAAATTACTAAAGTGCTTCCTGATATGATTTTTAATTTATCCTGGATCCTTAATCCAAACATTTTTCGATTTAAGCATATTGATTCTATTTTTTCTTCTCCTTTGAAGAGTAATGGTGTGAAAAAATTTATAATTTTTTTCTCCCATCTTCAACCATAAAATTCTAGATTTTTTAGCCCAAAAAATTTCCTCTTGTCTTAAAATATAAAGATATTCATGACGAAGTTTATTTTCTAGATGGTCTAGAAAATCCGTAAAATTTCTATCTTGAGCTAATTGAATACCTTTCAACCTAGTAAGTATATTTTTCTTTTTCTTAAAAAGATTACCAAACATCTCCTTATTCCATTTAATCAAATCATTGGTGATCTTTTTAGGTTTATCTTTTAAATCAATTTATTGTTTATCCCAGTTAGTATCAAGGAAATTCACAAAATCATAATGGGTAAGCCACATTGCTTTAAAACGAAATGGTTTATTTCTAACAATTCTACGAGTGCCAAGCATATTAATAAGGATAGGAGAATGGTTAGAATACGTACGTGGGAGAGATTCTACAATAGTTTTCGAAAAATTAGAGCACCACTCCTCATTAGTCATGACCTAGTCTAATCTCTTACCAATTTTGATGCCATTCCTATTCATACCAGTCAAAGTAAATTTCAGACCATTACTTCCAAGGTCCACTAAGCCGCAGTCATCAATATTATTGTTGAATTTGTTGATTCTGGTCAAATCCGAAGGCGTAGACGTACTTGATTTTTCAGCTTGACTAGCAATGTCATTGAGATCCCCGTCACCATCCGTGGAGCATTGACTATTTCGGCAGTATGACGTAAATCCATCCATAGATCACTCTTATATCTCAGATTAGGGCTAGCATAAACTGCAGATAGGACCCATTCTTCAAAGTTAGCTTTCTTAACCTTAACGTGAATGACCTGATCACTAGTACTAAGTTGACTAATATTAATTTTTTCCGGAGTCCATAACATCCAAATACCCCTCATTCTACCACAGGGATCCACATGGGTAGACATCGTGAATCGTTGATCATTGAAAAAATTTCCTATTGCATTCAATTCGATTTTAGTCTCTAATAATATTACTACATCCACTCTATACAGATGAACCATATCTCTAAAAGAATTTTGAAAATTCTTATTTCCCACACCCCTACAATTCCATGTAATAATCTTCATAGAAAACTTACTTTGTAGGTTGAGGAGTGGATCTAAATCCCTTATCCCTAGAATCAGTCTACATTTTATCTTGTTCTCCATCCATGTCTTGCATGGTTCCACATAGACTTCCATGCATGGGATTTTTATCTTGTTCCAATCCATGGATCTTGCTAGTATTCTCACTACTTCTACTACCCAAAACACCTCCACTTTGTGAGTCACTTCCTCCTCCTGAGTCAGGAACAATAAAGATGGGTTTGTGGCTAGTAGAAATATTTTTGGCTTGGTCATGGTTAGTTTCAGAATTTTCGGTAATTTTAGAAGGTTGAGAGCTTGAGGAAGCTTGTTGATGGTTTGAGGGTTGATGAGAAGTAGAGCCAAAATTAAATCTCAAAGTAGGGCTAGGGTTTACTGAAATAACATTAGAGGAAGAAGCCAAATTAGGGGTCCAATTCCAACTATTAGTACTATCTTGTGTCACATGTTTCCCTTTCATTTGAGCCTTTGAAATTACAGCAGCCTTCCTAACATTTCCAGCTGCCCTATACTACATGTTGTCCTTATTCTCAATAGAAATATCCGAAAATTTCCTTCCATTTCCAGGGCCTTGGGCTACAGAATTCCTAACAGGAGCAGGCTTATTGAAATGGGCCGATTAATTTTTCCCTAGCCGATAACTCCCAGGCCCAGTTTTAATATCATATCTATTTGATTTTCTATTTTTTAGGCTTGAGTTCATTTCTGTTTGGGCTTTATAGTGAGGCTCATGCTCCATTTCAACATAATTTCTCTTTTGCTTTTGAACAATCATCCATGGCCCAAACAAAGCTTCATCTTTCTCATGTGTTTTGTTTTTTGCTTCAGTTGTCTCTGTAACAGCTGGCCTTAGGAGTGTCTCCACTTCCATTCTATTATTCTCTCCACCTACATGTTGTTACCTAACGGTAAAATTATCATTTTGATCCTCCATACTCTTTTGTTGCCCAACCTCCGAAGCATCATCTTCCGGTCTGTTCACCGGAGTACCCTCCTTCTCCGGTTTGTTCACCGCCAGCTTGTTCACCGGCGTACCCTCCTATTCTAGTCTATTCGCCGAAGTACCCTCTTGATACATTCTTTCTGGAATAATTTTCTGTTCATTTCTCCCTATAGTACTAACACTTGGAGATGTAATTACCTCCGGTATCATTGCCGATGCTCCACCATTATTGTTAGTTGGTTTGAAGAAAGGGCAATAGTCCCCATTGTGTGTTACTCTCCCACATTTTTGACAAAGAGAATGAAGACTCTCATATTCCACCTTGTATGTTCTTCCTCTAATAATGTAGAAAGGGATTAAAGGTTGGTTAAGATCCATCTCCACGCAAATATGGGAAAACTTTCCTCGTGTCAACGTTGCCGTTTTGCCATCCATTTTTATCGGTTTACCAAGTTCACAACTAATATTATACAGCACCGGTGACTCGTAGAACTCCACAGGTAGCTCCGAAAGCCTAACCCACACTGCCTTCTTAGTTTCCTCAGTATCACCCAGATGAAATTCCGGCTCCTACTTTCTCACGGTAAGATAATGATCGAAGATAATCCAAGGACCCTTCGTTAATATCTTCTCCGAATCCACAACACAATCACACTTTACCAAGAAATAGTCATGGTTGAGATCTATTATTTCACAATCCCCTTATAGTTTCCAGATTGCTTTAGTTTTTTGACACAAAATCCGGTATCCTATTAAATGTCCCAATAACCGGATGATAAGCGAGCCTTTCCATTTTTCTCTAATTTTTTCAAGCATTTGGTCAGGGATATGATTATCTAGAGTGCCCTTCTTCTTTGGCCTATCCTCACCCTCGTCCATCTCCATGTTTCGGTCAGTCCAATTATCTTCCTCCTCATCAAAATAGACTTCCCCAAACCTCTTGTCTTCCCTTTCATGTTCACCATTAAGAACATCTTTGAAAGATCTCATGTAAGGTCCTTCCCCTCCATGTGACTATGTGTTACTTATACCCGGTTCAACAACTTGGAAATAGCTCGTATTTTGATTACCATCACACTTTTTTATATCATTTATAACAATTGGTAAACGTTATATAAGTATTGTACTTTCTATCATGCCTCCGCCTATCACTGTAAGTTTGAGAACAAAAACCATGATGAAAACATTTTTACACTATTTTTAACTGGAATATATCTTGTTTTTCATGTAATCTTCTTATTATTTCTTCTTTTTCATTCTTCTTTCACTTCTCTAGTATCGGATGGACGCATCTTTACAGATTCGTCTACACAGCAGCAGAGAAGTGTAAGAAGAAGAATAAGGAAAGAAGAAGAAGAAGAAGAAGAGATAAGAGATGAGAAAAGAGAGAGAGAGAGAGAAAAATATATGGTGGTAATTCTGGAACTGGAGGCGGCCATCTGCCGGAAAAGAAAAATAGGAGGTAAGGGAGAAAAAAAACTTAAGATATTTGTGTATTCTGATTTTTAATTATTTGTAAATTGTTAAGGATAAATTGTCATTTCAATTAATTAATAAGTTTCAACCTAGAGGGGAACTAAGGGTTAATACCACTTACACGTCTTCAACTATTGTGATATTTCACATACACACCCTAACTTTTAAAACTACCACGGCGACCCCTTGCCGGAGTTTTTTTTTAATGAACTAACCATTTTGCCTTTACTAAACCTGACATAAAAAAAATAGAAAAATTATTTAAAAAAATATGAGTTCTGCAATTACCAACTTGCCCTTAACCCATTTTTTTTTTTAACACTTTTTTTTTTTATATGCTCCTCTCTTTCTTTAAATCTATGCACCACCAAATGACACCACATGACCATACAATCGCCTCCACCATCACCAAACCAAAGACCGCCTCCACCGTCACCATCTCCGCTATCGCCAAACCAAACACCACCATCTGCAAACCCATATCCTCGAAGACCCCAAACCAAAACACAACCACTGAACCAAACAACAATCAAATAAAAAAGAGAGAAAGAGAGAGAGAGAAGCTTTACCTGAGTCTGAGATTAGCAATGGCCGTTGCTTCAACCAGAGAAACTTTGGTGATGGAGAGAGAGAAGTGTTGATCCTAAGACTTTGATGAATAATTAAGTGTTGATATTTGTTGTGGAACTAATGGTTTGTTCAAGTGTTTCAGTTTATTAGTTCTAGTGATGAAGATGCGATGACAAATTATGAAAGGATGCTAAATGATGATGACAAAGATGATGAATAATTAAAAGTTTGAAAAAATTAGGAAAAACAACTCAGGTGAATTTCAACTCTTAATATCCCAATTAGGAACACACACGGCACAAACGTTTTTATTGTTTATGTGTGTTTTGATAAGATGAAATTATTTGCTCCTATGTGTTATTGAAAAGAAATATTTATAAATGACTAAAATGGAATTTGAGAAAGATTATTGGAGCTAACGTAGAAAAAAATGGTTAAAAAGGTGAAAACGTAAAAGAGAATGTATTAAAAACGAGTTTAGAAAAGAGATCCAGTATGCTTAAGTCGATAGGTAAGTCGACCGTACAAAACAGTATGAACTCTCTGTATTTAGCAGTCGATAGGTAGGTCGACCGGTGAAGAGAAATAGAACTCTGTGTATCTCTAAGTCGATAGAGCGGTTGACCGGAGAAAATATTTTGAACTCTCTAAATCTATAAGTCGATAGATAAGTCGACCGATGGGAATAAAATTATTGGCTTGGCTACATCCTAAATCGAACGGTCGACTGGTTAGTTGACTAGAGTGTCTGTTTCAGGATATTGTGTATTCTGAAATCATATCTAAAAGTAGCCATTTTTTATTGGGATTTGTGAGAGATTTTAAGGATTTTATGATATTTAAGATATGCTACATCTATTATTTAATTCCTATTAATTTAGTTCATTAAGTTTTAATATTTCTTAATTTGGTACATAAAATTGTTTCTATTCTATTTAATTGAGATTGAGAAATATTTGAGGGACTTAATTGAGAGATTTAAAAGTTATAATTAAGTGAATTGAACCAAAATGAAGTCATAATGATATAAGAGCTCTAAGAGAGCATTTAAGTGCCATGATACATGGAAACTAGCCGTTAGAGAGCTGATTTATATCTCATATATATATATATATATATATATATATATATATATATATATATATATATATCAGTAATCCAAATCAAGAGAAGTGAGTTTAAAAAGTTGAGATCATATTGAGCTGTTCTAAGAGATATCATTCTGAGATTTTGTGAGAGCTATTCTAAAAGACGATCTTGAGAATCATTGGCTATTAATCTCTACTGCTACCGGATCTGAAGTAACTACGTTCTATTTATTTTTTCGGTGGATTCCAGGTGAGATCTTTTCAATTACTTTTTATTGTGTATTGCTTATTTAATTTTTTGGAAAATGAACTTTAGAAATTGTTTCTGATTTTTATTGAAGAAAATATTTTATAAACAATTTCTTGAATCTGATTACATGCTAAATTATTTGCGACCGATCTTTTGTTTAAAATCAGATTTTCAATCTCACACTTTTCTATCACTAGATTTGGGATATTAATCGAGTTTGAATTTATCTAGGGTGGTAGAAACTCCGAGTGAGATAATATGCTTATCAATTTGTATTGGTGAGTTGTGTGACAGATTAAATACTGTTGAGGGTATTTAATCAAAGGGTAACCGATTTCAATCTCTTCCTGTAAAGAAATTGAGGTGGTAATTATTCCTGGATAGAATTGAGTATGAGTGAATTTTGTAACTGTTCAATTCTTACCGGGTAAAAGGATATTTGGAGTATTGGTGAGGTTTTGATTCTTAAGTCTAAGATATAAAAAGAATTAGGTCGTGATTCTTCCTGTAATAGAATTAGGTTATTCTTGAACTTGTAAAAAGTAGAGGTTATTCCTGAGCCTGAAAAAAGAAATTTGTAAAGGTTGATTCTGAGTCTGTGAAAAGAATCATTGTGAGGGTTTGGTTCCTACCTGTAAATGAATCTTGAGTTTAGTGGGTACAAATCTCCGTAAAGCTTAGACGACTGGATTAACCAAGAGTAGCTTGGTGAACCAAGATATATCGGTGTGTACTACATTGGCTTATTTCCTTGATTTTATCTTGTGTTGTTTGAGTGTGCACCTAGAGCTTATTACACTTATCCACTGCTATAAAGATAATAATTAATTTTAGGATAAAATTAATTGTTTGATTTTTTTGAAGTGTTATTTTTTCTCTGATCTTTTTTAATTACCCAATTTACCCCCGTCTTGGGTATTCCATTGGGCCAACAAGAAGGACCAGAGCAATCGCAATCTATGGTTGCCCCAGCCCTAACCGCTATACGCCTCGATTCGAGCCCTTGATGTTGTTCAATGGATGCCCGTTTCGAAGAAGAACAGGAGGAATCACAATCTCTTCTCCTCTTCAAACACATCGAATGACCCAAAATTCGAAACTCCTCATTCTTTCTCTTGGTCCTCGCTTTCTCTCTCCTCTCTCTCGTTCTCCTTTCTGTGGTTTTGGGAGATGTAAAATGGGTTTTCGCCGAGCATCGTCTCCACCGAACCAAATGAACAGGGAAATAGATGAAAACAGTGATGATTGGGGGCTGGAAACAAATTGAATTTGGGGCTAGAAATCAAAATATTCTTTCGCAAATCAGTCTCTTGGTGGTTCGTGATTTTCATACCTGTCAGATCCATAGCCTCTGTAAGTTGAAACCATAGCGGCCTCCGTCATTTTCTCCAATCGGCAACCTGAAATGGTGTTGGTGTTTGAAATGGTGGTGGTGTTCACTTCAGTAGTATTGTTCGGTAATATTGTTCGTTTTGGTGGTGTTTCGTTGGTGTTCCTTTGTTGAAGTCCCTGGTAGTAGTGATGGTGGTGGTGTTCTTTTGGCGTTCGGTAGTGGTGGTGTTTGGTTTGGCGATGGTGTTGTTCGATTCGACGGTTATGTCCTACGGTGGTAGTTTTGATGGCATTCGGCAACGGGATTTGGTGGTGGATTTGGGAAAGATGTGGTGGTAGTGGGGATTTGGGGAAGATGAAACGATAGAAGAAAATTCTAGGGCTTTAATTACAATATGTACCCTAAATGTTTTATGAAGTTTTATTTTGAACTATTATATTTTTTAATAAAAGGGTAATATAATCTTGTTACTAGGTCAACATGGTCAAAAATCAAAAAATTGACTTTTCAAATGGTATTTTCGAAATAAAAAATGAATAGAGGGTCTCAATGTCCTTTGACTAAATAATTCAAGGGGTCTCCCATGTAATTTTTAAAGTTGAGGGAACTCCCGTGGTTCCGGTCAATAGTTGAGGGGGTGCAAGTGGTATTAGCCCAGAAAACTAAATAGTGTTTGACCAAAATGAGAAAGAGTTGACTAGTATTTTGCAAATGATACGGGAGATTTGTACTTTTCGACAAAATGACAAAGGTGATAAATGATAAAAACCTTTATTTTTTCTCTATCTATCTCTAAATATAGCTATTTTATTGCTAATACTTTTTATAAAAGTCAATTTATTTATTTTTTTTAAATTCATTTGGGTTGCATTTGGGTAAGGGATTTATAAAATGAAGGGATTTCAAAATCCTAGATTTTAAAATCCCTTTATTTCACAAGTCCTTTCTTTGGATAATTGTTTGAACTGAAGTATTTGAACGTGTAATTTTGAATTCACTTATTTGGATAGGTAAAGTATTTATAAACAGTATTTCTTCTAACCTCAAATTTCAACAACAAATTTATGGGAACAAAACAGAAGAATTAGAACAATTTTATTGAAACTAAAACACAAACCTAAAAAATAAACAACACACAAATATAACCATAGTTTTTTTTGTTTTTGTTTTTTTTTTCGTTCTGTTTCTAATCCCACTTTTGGGAACATAAAATAAAAAATAAAATAAAAAATAGAGCTTGAAGCCTTGAATGTTGGCGGCCGTCGTGAAGGAGGCGTTGACAAAGGAGACGCTCTATTGAAATCGACGACGACCAAATTCCCCAAATTTGAACCAAATCCCTAACTTGAGATGGCGAAAGGTAGACGACGAACGATGGAGACGGTGAAAGGTAGACGATGGATGATGGATGACGACGAACGAAGACGATAGACGATGGACCACGACGAACGAAGAAGAAGAAGAAGACGAACAAAGATGATACAACGAAGAAGCAGAATGAGAAACAGAAGCATAAGACGAAGACGAAGAAGTTGAAGATTATCGATTCCCCAAATCCATCGCGAATGAGATTGTCGTCGTCGCAAAGATAAAGATGATCGATGATTGATTTCCCAAACCCTTTTTTGGGTGGATTTGTCAAATTCCATATATTTCAAAAGGATTTCTAAATCCTTCATTTCACTTAAATTTCACATTTGAGGGATTTTACAAATCCATCCTACTCAATACCCAAATAAAATATTTGTTAAGAAGAGATTTTGAAATCCCTCCCCAAAATCCCATACCCAAACACAACTTTGTCCAAATAAAATTTCAAATATGTCTTCGTACTCTTATTGTCTTCTACGAGGTAATTCGCTTTATTATTCCTTTTATAAATGAAATTATAGAGTTAACCAAAAGTTTTTCAAATTAAGGACCTACACTTTTATTTTTTTATAAACAAACAAATGGAACTTAAATTTTTGTGAAGAAGTCATTTGAAAAATTGCTCCAAAATAATTTTTGTAAAAAATTATTTCATAGTAAAAAATTTTGATAATTGTTGCACATTAAATTTTGTGAAAGTTATTTCATAGTATTTTTTTAAAAAAATTTAAATGAATCAATGGGTTTTACTTGAAATGAACTTTGTTTTTTGGGACACAATTTATTATGTTTGACAAAAATAGGTGTTAATCTAAAAAATTCTATTATTTTATATGTAATATTTTATATACTATCCATTTGCATATACAAATTATCCAAAAAAAAATTCTTTAAAAATGTTAAAACCTAAACTCACTTGTTCAATCAATACATATATATATATGAAATTACAGTCTGTGTAATATTAATTTCTTTTGATTGAAAAATAACCGAAATGTTGATCAAATTTATTAGGCTATAATAAATAATTAATATGCATACACACGTACACACAGAAATAACTATAAGTTCTAAATCTTTAATTTAAATTTAATAATTATTAAGTTAAAATATTCTTGCCTACTAATAAAATAAAATATATTCAATAATCATTTTAACTCATTGTCTTAAATCCATATTTAACAGATTGGAAGAAAAAAAAAATAAGACAAGTGTAAAATATGTTATTAAGGTACATTCCAATAAGTTTGGTGGGACTTTGAAGCCCATTTGATTGTGAAAAAATTATTCTTCATAAATTTGTATTATTTTATGGAAATACATTTTAGTATTAGAGTTATTTTAATATGCTAAAACCAAACCTAAATGTTGTTATGTCCACTCGGTAATTTATTATTGGCATATAAAACGTACCTTATTTCCCAACGGCCGGCCCCCCCCCCCTTTTCTTTTTTTCTTTTTTTTTTTTTTTCGGTTTCTTAGGATATCCCTGCATCACGGTCAGCGGAGACTAATCCCTCAAGGTACTGTCAGGTCCTTGAAGCGGAACACCTCTCCCAACAGAGCACTTTTCATTCACAACCTCTAAAGTTCAATCCCTAGAGGTTGTTTAAGGAGTCCAAGTCCCTTCCACTTGGACCAACTCACGTTGATTCTCCTCCCCTTTTTGGAATCATATCTTTTGCTCAATTTTTTGTGATTTTCTCTAAGCAAGATAATGAAAGAAACATGGTTCCGAAGTCGGTATCCTATGTGTGGATTGCACTGCCACAAGAACCCAATGCCCTGGTTAAGGCACAAATAATACTCATGACTTCCGGTACTACTTCTAATTTTGTTCCAAGATTTATTATTCCAAACACCAATTTCTTACATCCTCTTGAGGAACATCATTTGTCATTGATTTTAATAATAAAGCTAATCCTTCTTTTTGTATATTTGGAATACTCTAATAGTTCTTCTCATGTCAAATTGATGACGCCAAAGGAATATACGCTAAATAAGATTTTTATGCGTTTCTCATAGGCTATATTACCTAATTATCTTACCCAAAACTGACATGACCGCTAATAAAATGATCCCTTATAAATAAGCAAATAAACAGAATAAATTTAACTACCATATTAGTACCTAAAATCAAAATATTAAATAATTAAAAAAAAAAAATTGCAATGCCCCTCCTCAAGATGAAGAAAAAAAATATTCGCTTGACAAGATTTCACTAAAGCAGGGATGGACCAACAAATTTTGTACACATTATCGGCTACTTGCTAGAAGGATGAAACAACGTGGTATGATAACTCTTGAGCAAACTATGTGGCGAATTAAGTAAATATCAACTTCGATGCACTTTGTTCTATTGTAAATGATTGGATCAGAATATACCATGATGGTGAGTTAATTATTAAAAAAATAGTGTAGATGAGTATGTTGTAGGAAATCCCAACTAAATCTAAAGGGAATGAAGCCAAAGGAAATCACAAATTCCTTGATCAATAGCACAATACTTCACTTCAGTAGAGGACTGGGAGACGAATGTTTGTTTATTAGTTTTCCATGACAGGAGATGACTACCATAGAATGTGCCATATCCTGAGGTAGAACTCCTATAACTCTTTGACCCTATATAATTGGCGTTTGTAAAGTAGAAGAGTTCTTCATGTGCCCACGTAAAAGAGACCAAGGCAAAGACAAGTCTTGAGATACTAGGTGTGTGGTGTACTGCTTCCAATTGAGAAGTGCAAGGTGATTAAATTAATTTGCTTACAACGTTCATGACATGCATCAGGTCCGGCCTCGTATTGGTTAGGTAGAGAAGATGGACCACAAGTTTATAATATACCAATGGACCTTGTTATGGTTTCCCTAGTTATACCATCATGTTAATGTTTAGGTTATAGGGGTAGAAGCAGATTTATATCAAAGCGTACCTGTATCCTAAAATGAATCGAGAGCATACTTTTACTGAGATAGAGATATAATCTGGTGAGAGTACACAACCAAAATTCGAAGAAAGTATCAAAGATATATGGCCCAAATCCTTAACGTTAAAAATTTTCCCAACGTCATTCTTTACCCGAACAATACTCGACGCATTATCTCTACTCTTTACCCACACATTATCATGCACATCATCTCTTAAAACTATCATATCATCCACACATATTGACGTAGTGATACAATGACCCTACGGGTGATGATGGATGAATCATGTGTGATATAACTAATATCAAGTATATCCCATAGTAAGGATCATATTGGTGAAATGATGGAAGTCATGCATGTAGGGTTACTTAGGTCCATATACGGACTTTCAAAGGCAATACAATTTTTCAGAACACTCTCCCTAAGCTCAAAATCCTGGTTAATTATCAATGTATTATTTTGAGCAAATGATCACTACAGAAGACATTCTTGACATCCAATTGATGAATAGGCCAATAATTTAAAGCAGTTAGGAGACGAGGAGAGAAATGTAGTCAACTTTTGAACTGGGACAAATGTCGCACTGAAGTCCTTGCCCAGTATCTAAGTTAACCTTTCAGAAACTAGTCGAGCCTTATATTGATCAATGGACCCATCTTAAAAATATTTCATAATGAGAGCCCTTTACATCAAACTAGCCTCTCAATAGAAGGAAGATTAACCATGTCCCAAGTCTAATTATATTGAAGAACATCCATTTTTGATTTCGTAAAGGCCACTCTTTTTGGTCAAGAACCGTTCTAGGAAGTGAGACAAAAATATCTTAACCAAGGAAATATTTGTACATATTCTGATAGACCTTCAATATATATACACATGGAAATTGGTTGATTAGTACTACTCGAAAGAAGACATTAAAAGGGGGAAAATATTCACAGGTAAGATGATTGGGAGGAATTGGATCAGTGACTATCGGAATTGGTTATATACTATATTCCAGATAAGATACTGGAAAGGTATATAAAACATACGAATGACAGAGTAGACCTATACTGAGGTAAGAAGGAGAAGAAGGAGGCATAAACTCAATAGAGAAACGTTTAGTGATTGGTATAGTTATGTGAAGTATAGTGATTCAGCAAGAAACCAAATGAGGGCCCTCTTTTAAAGGAACCTCTGTGGAGAATTCCTTAATAGTCTTGGAAAATAGAGGCTAAGTGTTTGGAAAAATGGAACAATTTCTAAGAAGGTGACATGCATAGAGCGGTAAAAGTGACGAGGAACAGGATTATAACGCCTATATGTTTTGGGCATTGAAGAGTACCTTGAAAGATATATCGGATAGCCTATAATCTAATGTGGTGTGGGACTACAATTTTGAACAAAACAAGTACATCCAAAGACTCGTGGTATGATAGGAAATAGAGTGGTATCTGACTAGAGAATTTGTAGGGGTGCTTTCCTTTGTAAAACATGTCTAGAGGTGAGATTTATAAGTTATGCAGTAGTAAAGTCAGCCATCATACCACATAATAGAAATGCGGTCGTTGGTCGGAGACCATCCTAGATTTCATTGTGAAGAACGTCTCAGTGCTAGTTGCTAAACAGTGGTCGTACAGAGTGCTCAAAGCATCCTGGTCTGTGGTCGGGGAAAAGTGGGTTGTCACGGGGAGTTTGTTCGATGCCCATCTTCAGGTCGCTGGGTAGTAAATGGTTGCGGGATCGTGCCCTTAGCTTGGTGCGAGCAGTAGGTCATTCAAGTTGGTCCCCATCTCTTCGGGGTCTCACCTTGCCATGTGCCAGACTGTGATTCTCCTCGATAGACTGTGGAAATACCCCCTAATCACTTTAGTTATGTTATATGGTCTTATATCTTGTTTATTCCATCATTCCTTCCAAGGAAAAAGGAAATTGAATCTTACTTATGTGTTCCTAGCGTAACTGAGTTATTATTATTTTTTTCTTTAGCTATTAATTAGAGATAACATCGTGTGATTTGTTTATTATCCATGCTTTGACTTCACTATGCCTTTATTT
Organism: Eucommia ulmoides; assembly: GCA_016647705.1. Taxonomy (NCBI): domain Eukaryota; kingdom Viridiplantae; phylum Streptophyta; class Magnoliopsida; order Garryales; family Eucommiaceae; genus Eucommia; species Eucommia ulmoides. The sequence goes on from CM028332.1 coordinate 56,069,615, forward strand.
AGGGAAATTTCTGCTTTCTAAATAGTTGGGAACACCTACACTACAAGAAAAAAAAATTATTTTTTATCACAATTAAAAGCAGTGATAAAAATATTTTTATCATAATTTTTTTTAGAAATTGACCGTGATAGATGGAAGTGTGATTTAAAGTAGAATACTTATTATCACATTTATAAACTGTGATAGATGAGTTGAAAAAACTGTGATGATAATCAAAATGCGAGATGATTTACTTATTTATAATCTCACTAATCGACTGAAGTCGCATGCATAATACGGACACACACATTTGATGAAGTTTGAAAGAATAATTGGAAAATCATCCTCTTGGGACATCAATGTGACCTAAAAATGGGATATGTAATGGACAAGGCTATTCGTACTGTGATCTCTCTTTATCTTAAGTTAATCTTTCTCTATACATCCTTGAATATATTGACATTTTTTTTGTTCGATTTTGGCATGCCGCATGCCTCTATATCCCGTGTTTGAAAGGTGATTTTATTTTTGTTCGGACCTTTGCCATTCATGAAAAAAAAAAAAAAAAAAAAAAACGAGGGAGAGTATCATTAGTACTTTGGTAAATATTTCTGACAAGTTATGAAAGGAGTCTTATAAAAGTCTCCAATTTTTGGTCTAATTCACTATACACGTGCTTTGTGTGAGGGGAATTATCATTTTTTTACACATTAAATTAGGGGGAGGAAATAATTTTGTGTATATGCAATTCTAACATCCTATCGAATAGGATATTAGAATAATTCGCATTCTCTTGTCATTAAAGAACAAGATCTTCTTAGCAAGAGGTACATCTTGAATGACTCTTCCAATATCAATGTTACTTTCAAGATATCAGTGGCTCTGATACCACTATTAGATGGTATAAGATATAACTACTATTAATATAAACTTCAAATCTACACTAGGATATTCACTTGAACTCTGAAACCGTATTTCTGAGGAAGCACATATAAGAAGAGAGGGAGAGACACTCTATAAAATATTATCTTAAATCAAAATTAATCTAACAGTATAGGAGACAACAATACAAGTCTCTTAACTCACAAATTCTACTTCACTTCCACTTTAATCTATACTATATAAATATAACCATAATAAATCAAGTTTATTATTCCAACAATGTTTTGATTGTTTCTTTTTCTTTTTTCCCGTAAATTTCATATAAAATTGTTGTAATTTAATTACTTTCTTAATGAGTATGCCTATTTACAAGGGGATTTTTCGGAGAGAATTCCCCTTTCAACAATGAAATACAAATGATCCCCAGGTCCAAAAAACATATTTTATATAAAAAAAAAAAAAAAGAAAATCCTATTAATTATATTTGACGTTGTCCGAAAAAAACCTACTACCTTGCCCTACTCTCTCTCTCTCTCTATATATATATATATACACACACACACACAATGTTGGGTTATCGTAAATTCCAATCTGAAAATTTCAAGTATGTCAAATATTTGTTGTTAATCTTTTTGATACCCTTCAATTTGTTGTGTTATTGTAACATTTGCTCTGTCGATTTGCTGTAATTTTTAGCAATTATGAAATTGATTTTTATTGTATTTTTCAATTTGTTCAAAATTTTCTTATTTAATTGGTACCAAATTTGAGTTTTGCACAATTTTCAGATTTAACAAACGTTTAATTTCAGTTTTGAGGTTTTTTTTATGGTTTTTGAATTTTTGTTGCTGGATTTTGAATTTTCACTATTGGTTGTTCCTGTTAATGTTTGAGTTCTACACAATTTTGCTGTTGGTTTTTTGAAGTATGCAATTATTTTTCTTTTAATTCTTTCAGTATTGTGTTTGTTTGAAGGAAATCGAATTCATACGATTTTGGTTGCATTTTTTGGTGAATTCTTCTGCAACTTTTCTATTATTTTGTAATGTTGCATAATTTTTTGTTATAATTTTCATAGTTGATTTCTTGATTTTGTAATTTCTTTCATTAATTGTTATATTTTATTGAATTGTGTAAATTTCATTGTGGTTGTGAATGTATGTTGTAGAAGCCGCAGTGGTTAGTAGCAGTGAGTTTGGTTCTAGCCGCGGTGCTCATCGTGGTGATTTTTTTGTAATGGTGAATATTTGTTAATGTCGGTGAATATTTGTGAATGTTTGTTGAGACAAACACAAACACAAAATTATATATATATATATATAATAATGAAATAGGTTTTTCACTAAACAAAAAATAAATAAAATGAGGGGGGATACCTTGGGCCTGAGATGTAAATTACAATTGTGGTAGATGATGGAATTTTGTATGCGGAAAGGAAAGCACGTCGCAAACAGAGTAATTTGAGAAGTCAAATCATTTGCTCGTTTTTTGTTATCGTCGTCCACTTTTTAATAATTTCTTGTTTATATTCTTCTGAATCTCCGCCTGGCAAACAATGTAAGCCCCAATCCGCCGCCCGATGGAACAACTCATCCAATAGATTCACGACTTCGTAAATCCCACCACCATCAATTTATCCCTTTCCCTTCGCATTCTCTCTTCATTTTCCACTGCTTTCGAGCCATGCCTCGCACTTCACCCTGTTGCCTCCTCCTTCTCCTCATCGTCTTCTCATTAACGTTCATTTTCGTCGTAAAATCCGACGATTCGGATGCTAAAATCCTTCTAAAATTCCGGGACTCCCTATGGAACTCCACTGCCCTGGATAATTGGAATGCATCCATACTCTGTAACGGTAGCAGTTCCGATTGGAATGGCGTGCTCTGTTCCAAAGGGGCTGTCTACGGATTACAACTGGAAAGCATGGGCCTCATGGGGTTCATCGATGTTGACATGCTTTGGGAGCTATCGAATTTACGCACGCTAAGCTTCATGCACAACAGCTTCGAGGGTCCCGTTCCTGATTTTAGGAAACTTGGAGCGTTGCGCGGGCTGTATCTGTCCCATAATCGGTTCTCGGGGGAAATACCCGGGGACGCGTTTTCCGGGATGAAGTCGATGAGGAGAGTGTATTTGGCGGATAATCTGTTCAGCGGTGAGATTCCGAAATCGCTGACGGAGCTGCCGAAACTGGTGGAATTGCAGCTTCAGAACAACGGGTTCGAAGGTCGAATACCAGATTTGGAGCAAACAGGCTTGACGGCCAACTTTTCCAACAATAGGCTGGAAGGTCCGATTCCCGGTGGACTGAGTGATGAGACTTCAAGCTCTTTTGCGGGTAAGTCTCGAATATTGATCTATTTAAACTACATTATATTTTATCTTGCACCTTAAAATTTGATTTTATCATATTGTTTCTTGAATTTTATATTTCATTTTTATAATTAATCTTTCTGACTAAAATAAAAATTAATTAGTTAATTAAATATATAGTTAGGATTTAATATATTTTATTAATTAAAATTTTGGTTGAAGCATGTCTCTGTCTACATATATATATATATATATGAATGATAACATATGGTGTTTAAAAATGGAAACACATGACATATTACAGACAATTAGATTTCATTTCAAGAGGAAGTTTGTAAAATTTTCATATTTGTTTGTCAAAAAAATTTACAAATTTCCTCTCAAAATCAAATACCTTTTTTTTTCTACTATTTTTGTTTTTTTAATGGTAAGGTGTGTCCGGGTAAGTTTTACGCACACCTCGACTAATTACCATCTCGAGCGATATTAAGGGTGCACTCCCCCACATCGCCATGGTGCATTCAGGATTTTATAGTGCTCACCAAGATAATCAAACTCTAGTTGACAAAGAAATGGGGTGCCTCACCTTACCAATCGGAATAACCTTCTTGGGTATCAAATACCTTATCTAAATGCACCCTTAAGAAATACTATTAGGTTGCGTTTGAGTAAGATATGTGATAAATTATTTGAATTTATAAATAATGAGATTTCAAAATTCTTGATTTTGAAATCCTAACATTTATAAATTCTTTGTTCAGATAACTGTTTTAGATGAAGAATTTGATTGTATAATTTTATAATTTTTTTTATTTGGATAAATAAGTATTTGTAAGTAAAATTTTGAATTCCATTAAATTTTAATAATAGAAAATAGTGAAAATATACCTAACAATATAATTTTTATTTTAGTAATTGAATAATTTAATTTTATACCTATTTTAATAATATAATTTTATAAATTAAATTTTAGTAAAATCGTTTTAATTATACTATTCTTGTACCTATTGTATGTCTATCGGATGCCCACTATATATTTTTAATTATACTAAATAATATCATTTTAGTTATACTAGTTTTATACCTATTATATATTTATTCTATAATTTCAATTATACTATTTCTGTACTATTTTAATTATGCTATATTTTATACTTATTTCAATAATATAATTTTAGTAATATCATTTTAATTATATTTTATTTTTATACATATTTCAACAATATAATTTTAGTAATATCCTTTTAATTATATTTATTGGGAGAAGTGAAATCTTTCTTTAGAGGGATTTGAAAATAACACCTATTTCAAAGGGATTTGAAAATCCTATTTTTTCCATTTGACAAATTTAATGTATTTTGCAATCCTTTTCAGTAATATCCAAACGATGAACTTTATAAAAAGAATTTGTGAAATTTCTTTTCACAGTAAAATCCCCTTTGAATTACCTCACTCAAACGCAACCGTAATCTCATGTCTCTTACTATGTTAATGATTTATTTACCAAAAATTATTTCGTTTCAATTAATACATTTGAATTTAAATCAAGACATTGGTTTTATTCTGTGTCGTATTTTTATTTTTTTTGAGAAATTTTCATTCCACTTTTTTTTAAGATAAATATAACGTGTGAAATGATATAACCAAGTTATTTTTACCTAGAAACTTAAAATAGTTTTTTTTTTTTTTTAAATTTATATTAAAGAGTATTATTAATTTTAAAACAAAATAAGTTTTTAATTATATTAAAATAAAAATAAAGGGTATAATTAGAGATGTTCAAATTTTTATTTTTATTTTTATTTTTATTTTTCTTCCTTAATTATCATATAAAATTTTGGTTGTAATTTAATCAATTTGTAGGCAGCTTAATTAGTGTAATGATAAATTTTGTACGTGGTAAGCACGTCGCAAACAGAGATTCGAGAAGTCGCTCGTTATTAGTTATCGTCGTCCACTGAAATCACACCGCCTCAGTCGACATACAAAACATATATTGCTGCCTGAGGTTTATATAATATTCTTATCCAAGTAAATTTTGTTGACCCTGCATCTTTTCAATATTATAGCATTGTGATTTCTAATTAATTAAAGATTTCGAGTTTTGGAATGAAAGTTTTTTTCACCACTCGAAATCACTGTATGAAAGTTTCAAAAACATTTTTTGAAAAAAATATATATAAAAAGTGTAGGACATGTTTGTTTAGTTTTAACCAATATTCGAAAATTTTCGAAATAATTTTGGAAGTTATGAGAAGTTATTTGGTTTACGTTTTGAAAAAATTATGAGATAATATATTAATATGAGAGAATATTTTAATATGTATAGATCTTACAGAATATAGACATGTACAAAGATGTCTATATAGACAAAGATTAAGATTTATAGTATTGGGTTCCAAATAACCAAACGGGGCAATGCGCATAGATACATTTATGAACAATCCCCCTCAAGCTTAAAGATTATAAAGTCCATGTCAATTTGAGTTTGAAAACTAAAGTGTAAAAGCTTCTGAGAGGATGAGTCCTGGTGAAAATATTTGTAATATGATCAGTAGAACTAACTGAGTGGATGTGAATAATATTTTGGAGAATGTGATGATGGATGAAGTAACAATCTGTCACGATGTATGTAAGTATGCTCATGGAAAATGTCATTGTAAGCAATTTGGATGACACTGTGATTGTCACGATAAATAGTGTTCGCATTGGGAGAGGGCACTTCCTTGTCATCAGGTAACCATCGAATCCAAAGTAATTCTTTAGTGCTATCAATAAGAGCACGATACTCTGCTTTTGTGTTAGATCGAGCGACAATGATTTACTTTTTTCTAAGCCATTAAATGAGAGAGTTTTCAAGGGGAAAAACAAATCTTGTAGCAAAGCGTCAATCGGTGGGATCTCCGACCCAATTAGTGTCTATGTAGGCATGTAAAATGGTGAGGACTGTGAAAAGAAGAGGAGACCATGGAAGAGTGTCTCCTTGTTGTATCATAAAATACGCAGAACTACTTAGTAATGAACAGTAAATAGTGCGAACAAAAACTGTCTAACTTAATGAACTGCATGAGCTATGTCTGAGCGTGTCACTATGAGGTATACCAGGCTACCGACTAACTGATGGTATAAAGTAGCATTAGGTTTGGAAGAGGAGTTCCATCCAACAGAGTGAGTAGATTGTTCAGCTCGATAAAAGTATTGACAGTCTTTGGATTTGTGATACCAACTTTAGAGAATAGATCAAAGACATACTTTGCTTGAGAAATGAAGTAACCATTTGTTCCATGATAGATCTCCAAACAAAACACATAAGCCTGAGGGCCAAGATATTTTATCTTAAATTGGGTACAAAAGAATTTCTTGAGATCTAAGATGTTCGGAAGATCATTGTCAGTAATGATCATATAACTAACATAAAGTAGTAGGAGGATAATGTCTTTCCTTGTCTGGCGGATGAAAAAAATAGAGTCATAGGAGCTGAAAGTGAAGCCAAATCGACATATCATGTTACTGAATTTTGGAAAACTAGGCATGAAAGGCTTGCTTAAACTAATATAATACACGACAGAGGCGACAGTCTTTGCTTGGCGTATGATTTAGTCCAAGGAGAGGTTTCATATATAACCCCTGAAGAAGATCACCATTAAAAAATGTATTTTTGACATCTATCAGAAACAGAATCCACATGCGAATGAAAAGAACAAGTAGAGTGCAAGCAGAGGTAAGACTAGAAACTGGGCCAAAGTTTCCATATAATCAATATCGTACTCATAAATGGATTATCTTGCAACCAAATGCACCTTGTAGTGCTCAATTGCCCTGTTGGAGTGGGCTTTAATTTTGTAGATCCATTTTCATCAAATAGCAGGCTTTCCGAGAGGAAGTTCAATAAGTCCCATGTATATTGTCTAAAACCTGTAATTTATTTGTTATTAGTTGCAACCAAAGAGGGTTAAAAATGCCTCGTGCCAAGATTGAGGCTCCTCCTGAGAGAGAACAATGGAAAAACAATAGAAATCACAAATATTTGAGGGAATTTGTGTTACCTTGCAAGAATGACATGGATTGTTTGGCTCAAGAAAATGGTGGCTAATCCCGGTTGGTTAAACATTAGATGCCATCTGGCCAAACTTGAGGGAGTTGTGCTCATGATTCTTAGATGGGGAACATCAACGAAAGTTAGTGTGATAGCTAGAGGACGTATTTAAGACTCAGTGACACTTGAGCTCGAGTGAACACGAAAATTCGTGGATGGATTGGTGAAATATTTCTAGTTAGTAGTAGAGGTCGAATGAAACTTGGATAATGAAGAAAAAATCTTATGTTCCTAAAAGTCGACATTACGGGAAATGCAGAGACAATTAGAAATAGGAACCCAACATCGATATCCTTTGTGTTCGATATCATGTCCTATGAACCAACATAATTGAGCTCGAGATTTTCATTTTGTATGCTCAAGAAACGCTCAAAGACTTTTAGGATGTTGTAATTAGGATAGACTCTAGGCAATCACTTATAAAGATAATGATTTCTAATAGTAGGTGATAAAACCCGATTTATGGTATAGACAGTAGCAAGAAAAGCTTCTCCCTAGATGCACTCCAAACAAGAGAATTCAATGAGTAGTGTATAGTGCATTCAAATGGTGGCAATAAAAAACTGATCCTTATTTCTATGACATTGTTAGATCTACAATATTTTGATATTGTGAGAAATTTGTGTTTTAGCTACGGTAACAAAAATTGAGTAGATTTGAAGTAATTCGTAATACTTATGCATAAGGTATAACCAGATGTAATGAGAATAATCATCGACAAATATGACAAAAAGTACCTCGATTTCCCATTTGTAGTTGAAGGGCGGATATATCTGATGGATGCATAACTTAATCGGGAATGCCAAAGACTAAGAAAAGATTAATCGTGACATGTAACGATAATGATAATAATGATGGTGGTGGTTGTGATAGTAATGATGATGATGGTGTGGTTGCGCAAGTTGATGAAGAGACAAGTGAATATTGGTTTTGAAAATGCAAACTACTAAGCTCAATAGACATTCGACTTTATGACTAGTCCGATTTTTTTTCTACCCGAGGATCCTACACATGACAACCACTATTAGAACAAGTACCAATTCCTGTAGTTTCCCAATAGATAAATGATATAAACTGAGTTCTAGTATTCAATACATGTCAAAAATATAAATATGTGAAATGGAAATCTGATATGTATGGTTGACACGTATCTGAGAACCATCACCAATACGAATGGTAGGATCATTCACAACAAATACTTTGGTGAGAAAATATTAGGTTCATAGGTCATATGGTTACAGTAGGCAAAATAAAAAAATAAAAAATAAAAACCAAAAAGAATTATCTATAGTAAGTGAAAGAGTAAGAGGAACATTAGTACCAAAACTAGAGAAAGCATTTGAATATTGAAGCTAAATCCCCAATGGATATGGAAATAATGGTAGAGACAAGATTATAACCCTTATTGGTAGCAAGGACGACGGGTGAAGAGCAAGACTTTGACATTGTATTCGAATTGGATCAACGATATAAAAAAATTATAATGTCGGATATAAATATGGAGAAATAGAGGCTATGGATGCAATCAAGAGGTCTAAGTTATTTAGGAATTGGTCTAGGTAGTATAGAATTGATCAATAAATCCTTCAACCTGCTAAAAATATGTCGAACTGGATAAACAATATAAAGAAATTATATTATAGAGTCATCAAAACTAAACAACAAACCCATTAAATAGAGTTAGAAGGTCTAAAAACCCTAATAACCAATCCGATGATGTAAAAAAACAGCCACAATAGTACTAAAATGGTAAAAAAAAAAAAAAAGAGAACTAAACGAGTTACATGGCAACAGATAAAGAAGATGAGTTGACGCGACAATTGATGAAGTAGGGAGCGTTGACATGGTGCTAACACAGTAGGATGCATGGGTTGATCGATGATGATGTGATGACCTTAGTGATACGTGGCAGTTTAGGTATTAGCATGGCGACTGTGCGCTAACGTGGCTATAACGTGGTTGTTTGCGTATGTTTATGTGGTGCCAACATGTCAATGACGTGGCACTGACAAAGCACTAAAATGGCATGACGTGGTAGACATCTGACTCCTGACATGGTTAGGACTGATGCGGATGTGCTCTTGAGCATGGACGAATTCAGTAGAGGTATAGGGGTGTTCGACGGCACGTGAGGGCACGCTTGGCATCCATTGAGGTTGTGGTTGGTGGCGTTGTCTTTTTCTCGGCAAGACAATGCGTATGATGGGGGTCATTGTTGATTTAGGAGTACGATGGATTGTGTAGGGATCGAAAGAGTTGACGTTGACCATGAGGCTTCTTAAGGCACATGCAGGTGCATGAGATGGTGGCTCAATTTCTATCCAGACACATTGGACTCATCGTTTCGAGATTAGTCTAGAGGTGGTGACTGATTATTTGGTGGTTGAACAGTGATATATGATGTTGGAGGCAACGACAACGGCGAGTGATTAAAAAACAAATTTGTTTTGGAATTGTGCAATTTTAGTAATAATAGGTCCAGGGTACAAGATGGAAGAAAAAAGTGAGAAAAAAAGTGATAAAGGTAAAGAGAGCTATTATACAATGATTTGGTTTTTAAAAAAATAGTTAAGTGCATAGTAGGAAAGTTCCTTTTTTTTTTTTTTAATTATTATGTGAAAGCGTAATCTAATGATAATTTTTGGGGTGGTCCAGAAGCTGCTCAAGCCTGCCTTTGCCATGGAAATCAACGGTGTGAGTGTCAAAATACAATAGGACAAAGTCCCCCAACAATACATGTCTAAAAATCAAAGTAATCAACTAGCAACATCGAACTACTAAAAAGCAACATCGAACTACTAAAACAACTCCTAATACAACCACTGAGTGATGTTATACACCACCAATAATGAAAAACAAACCAGAACTAATCAAACAAAAATGCCAAATGGCAAAAAAAAACAACGCACAAAAAAAAAAAGTTTCACATTGTTGAATTTCACAAATTCGATATATTAGACTTATGATTTTAGAATTTCAAAATTATCGTATTACACATAGACAATACATTTAAACAATGTGATTGTAGACTTCTACAATTGTCATCCCACTTAGCAGACAAAATAATTTGAACAAAATATGTTCCACAAAAATAAACATGGGTTATAGATTACTTTTGATTCCACCAAAGAAATATGATTGTGAAATTTCAGAATGTTGAATTCAACAAATTTGTGATATTGGACATGTAATTGTAGAATTCCACACTCTGGTGAGAAGGATGTGTTTTTCAAAGTAAAAAAGAGTTAGAAGAGGTTCAATCAAAAAGGATAACACATACAAACGAATTTTGGTGTGTGTAATCTTTCCATAAATATTCTTTCAATCAAGTGTCTTGGTAACATCAAGTCAGAACGTCTATAAAATTACGATTGCAAATTACGGTCATATATAATTTATGTGAAATTCAACATTTCTTAAGAAGGATGAAAACTCATCAATTGATTTAAATACAAAAAGATTTTTTATTTCTCTTCAATGGGATCCAAAAAAACACTAATTTGCTAAGTAATATCTAGTTAATTATTAAACCAACCAAACTCTAAATTTCTATCCCATTGTTAATCATTTAGGCCATACACGTGTTTAGTAGGTGCAAATAGGGGTATAATTGGCACATTAAATTGTGTTTGGGTTAGGGATTTATAGGGAGGATTTCATTTGTTTAGAGGATTTTAAAATCCGTTTTTGACAAATTCTTTATTTGGGTTGTAGAATGGAGGGAATTGTAAAATCCCTTCAAATCCCAAATTAGGGTGAAAAGAGGATTCGGAAATCCCTTTGAGAGAGGTGGAATTTGACAAATCCTTTCATCGTTGATCATCTTTGTCGCTTCTTCCTCATCGATCTACTTCATCACTACTTCGCTCATTCATCGTCGCAGCTTCGTCGTCATCGTCGTTCATCTTCATCTTCGCCATCTTCTTCGTTGATTGTCTTCGTCTTCGTCGTTCATCTTCGTCTTCGTCGTTGGTCGTCTTTTCCATCTTCGACAGTCGTCTTCGTCATCATCGCGGCTTCGTCGTTGTCGTTCATCTTCGTCGCCGTCTCGTCTTCTCCATCTTCGTCGGTCGTCTTCGATTAGGGTTCTGGTTCCATTTCACTCATTCAATTTAGGGTTTTAATTTCTAATTAGGGTTCTCAATTTCTGATTAGGGTTCTTTTGGCGATGGTGAGAAATCACAGGCGATGGATGAACGCCATTTCTATTTCTATTTCTGTTCGGCGATGGCGATAGACTTGATTTTTGTTGCTCGTAAAATGACGAAATTTCGAAATCTTGAATTTTAAAATTCTTTCATTTTACAAATTCATTAGATTTATTAAATTCCTTACTCAAATGCAACATTAAAATAGACAAGACTTGAAAATCCAGTTTCAGAAACGAGACTATATGGGTAAGACTACTCCATGATGGGGTGGGGGGCCAAAACCCCCCATTGATATATGGGGTTCTTATTAAAATATTCTACTTTTGCTTTTATCTTTTTTTCAGTATTATTGATAGCTAAGCTTATTTTCTAGTCCTAATCATTTTATTTTCAACTTGTTTTTTTAATTGCTTATCAATTTTATTTTAATTTATTTTTTAATTCTTACTAATCGAAATACCAAAAAAAAAAAAATTATTAGAATGACTGAAAAACACTTGAATATAAAAATTATAAAAAGTAAAAAAAAAAAATCATAACATGTTTCAAGGACAATTTTTTTAACTATTGTGTATGGCACATAAAATACATGTGCAAAACAATTATAATCAAATGGAGAATACGTGGTGACATAAGGGTATGTTTAGTTGGAACGATGGAAAAGGAAAAAAAAAAAAATAAGAGTATAATATTTTTATTGACTGTTAAAAAAAATATATTTTTTATAGTTTTTTTTGGTTGGAAAAGAACATGAAAGAAAGAGAAATAATTCATTTTAATATAATTACTATTTCGCACTCATATACTACAAAAATAAATTAAAAAATCTGTTATTAAGAGTATAATTGTAATTTTGATACATTTAACCATTTTCTTTTCATTTTTCTCCCAAATTTATGAGGGAAAAAAAAATTGTCTCCAAAATTGTGTTTTATCCATTTTTTTTTTTTCTTTTCATTTTCCATCCAATCAAATATAATTTATTTTTTTTATTTTTTTTTTTTTCATTCATTTTTCATCCGACTAAACACACCTAAAAGAACTTCCACGTAAACATATATTTTTCACTAACACTAACATATTTTCCGCGCACACATCGAGCAGGAAACATGAACCTGTGCGGCAAGCCTCTGAAGCGATGCAATAAAAAATCCATCCCAAAACTCGCCATCATTCTCGCCAGCCTTAGCGTAGCCCTATTAGTAGCCATTGTCCTGGCTTCCTTCTTCTTCTGGTGTTTTCACCGCCAGAGAAAACATACTCAGAAGAAAGACGTCCTCATCCCTTACAAAACCGGCGAAAACCAATTCCATTCGCCCGAACACAAGAAGAAGCCCTACAAGAAAGACGAATATGGAGACTTGAAATTCGTGAGGAATGACAGCCGGGACAAATTCGATCTTCAAGACTTGCTCAGAGCCTCCGCTGAGGTTTTGGGTAGTGGGAGCTTCGGGTCATCTTACAAGGCTATCCTTTTAGGTGGGCCGGCCATGGTTGTGAAGAGGTTCAAGCAAATGAGCAGTGTCGGAAGGGGAGAATTTGAGGAGCATATGAAAAGGCTGGGGAGATTGTCGCACCCTAACTTGCTGCCTCTTGTGGCGTTTTACTACAAGAAGGAAGAAAAGCTTTTGATCACTGACTTTGTTAACAATGGCTGCTTGGCTAGTCACCTCCATGGTAAGTATATCCTGTCCTGCTCGGTGTTTCATTTAAATAGTACATTGGTAATTCTATCTCGATTCTTTTTGTCCTTCATTCTGATTTACTTTAACATGCATCTTGTTTCCTTCTTAAACATTAACTGCAACAGTGAAACGCAACTCTAATCAGCCAGGACTAGATTGGGCAACGCGCTTAAATATCATCAAGGGAGTTGCTAGGGGATTAGCTTACCTCTACAAAGAGCTACCGAGCCTAACCCTACCCCATGGTCACCTGAAGTCGTCTAATGTTCTTCTCGACAATAAATTCGAACCCTTCCTAGCAGACTATGCCTTAGCTCCGGTGATAAACAAAGACCATGCCCAACAGTTCATGGTGGCTTACAAGTCGCCAGAATTCACACAAAGCGGCCGCACCACCAAGAAAACAGATGTCTGGAGCCTTGGAATCCTCATACTTGAGCTCTTGACCGGAAAATTTCCAGCCGACTATTTGAAACAAGGGAAGGGAGGTAATTCGGATTTGGCGACGTGGGTGAATTCGGTTGTGAGAGAAGAGTGGACCGGAGAGGTGTTTGATATGGACATGAGGAAAACAAGGAATGGGGAAGGTGAAATGCTGAAGCTATTGAAGATTGGGATGTGTTGTTGTGAATGGAATGTGGAGAGGAGGTGGGACTTGTGGGAGGCTGTGGAAAAAATTGAGGAGTTGAAGGAGAGGGGAGCTGATGAGGATTATTCTTCTTTTACAAGCGAAGAATATATTCTCTCTTCTAAGGCCGTCACTGATGACGAGTTTTCCTTCTCCGTCAATGGGTGATGAATTCGGTTCACTTTGGAGAGACGACTAATTTATACCCTTTCTTATTGTTTAGATCAACTTTCTATTTTTAAAGTTTTAATTGAAATTGTCCGTTAAAATTTTTAGTTGTGTATGAAAGAAAGTAATTGAATTGGATGTTTTGGAACAAAAATTGGTAAAATGACACGCTCGTGTCGATTGAATTATTTTCGTCAAATACCTACATCTGCACAATACAATATCGAAATGCATATTGGCATTTTATGACTTTTTTTTTTTTCCAAAGATTATGATGGAGCTATTAGGGACAAGTTAAAAACTTTCATAAGTAGATTGTTAAATTTGAATCATTACACTACTTTGGGACCACCCTAATGAAATGGAACAAGTGTGTTACTGAAAATAAATATTGGATTCAAAAAGATATAGGGGAAGAAGAAAATTATATTGATAATTTTGTACATTCAGAATTAGTCTTATTCTCCTATTGCAGAAGCAGGCTAAATTAGGAAGAATATTATTGAAATAAATGGGCTTAATAAAGCCCTACAATAAATATACCAAAAATATAAATTAACGCATAAATATAATATTTCAACACTCCCCCTCAAGTTGGGGCAAAAATGTTGATGTGCCCTAACTTGCTAATAGCTGACTGAATGAGAGATGGTCCTGTAAACTTGGTGAACATATCAGCGGCCTATTCTGAAGATGGGACGAAGGCTGGTGTGATGATTCCCGATCGGACTTTTTCACGAATGAAGTGGATATCCACCTCAATGTGTTTCATTCTCTCATGAAGGACTGAGTTTGAGGATAACATTATTGCAGACTTGTTGTCACAGAACAATTTAGATGAGTTTCTCACAGGAAAATCCAACTTAGTCAAAAAAGAATGAAGCCAAAGGAGTTCACACGTTCCTTGAGCCATAGTGCCATACTCAGCTTCAACAGAAGATCGGGAGACAACGGATTGCTTCTTACTCTTCCATGAGATTAGGTGTCTTCCATTAAAGGTGCATAGGCCAGATGTCAAACATCTATCGTCCCTAGATCCTGCATAGTTAGCATCTGTAAAGCAGGACAGTCCCTCATGTGCCCCTGTCATATAGAAGAGCCCAAGACCGGGGCATGTTTTGAGGTACCGAAGGATATGGTAGACAGCATCCAGGTGTGATGCACGTGGTGAGTGCATAAATTGGCTCACAACACTGACAGCATACGTAATATCTGACCTTGTATTAGTCAAATAGATGAGGCGACCCACAAGTCGTTGATATACTGACGGATCTTATAATAATTCTCCCGAGTTTGCTGTTAATTTAAGGTTCGGATCCATGGGCGTAGAGGCGGGTCTACAACCAAGCATCCTAGTGTCCTAGAGAAGATCAAGGACGTATTTTCGCTGGGATAGAGAGATCCCTTTCCGAGATCAGGTAACCTCAATACCGAGAAAGTAGCGGAGATTACTCAAATCCTTGATGTCAAAAATCTATCCGAGATCCTTTTTTACCTAGTGAATGCCAGGTGCGTCGTCTCCTGTGATAATAATGTCATCCACATAGACTGAGATAATGATGCATTGTCTCTGGTGTTGACGACAAATGAAGCAAGTATGATCTGAGTGACACTGGGTAAACCCCATCTTGAGGATGGTTGTACTGAATCGACTGAACCATGCACGAGGAGACTGCTTAAGTCCATAGAGAAATTTTTGGAGTCGACAGACTTTACCCGAATACTCCCCCTGAGTCTGAAATCCCGGTGGAGGTGTCATATAGATAGTCTCAGTGAGGATACCATTAAGAAAGACATTCTTGACATCCAACTGGTGCAGAGGCCAAGAATGGGATGCAGTCAACGATACAAGGAGCCTGACAGTAGTCAACTTAGCAACTGGGGCAAAGGTGGCACCGAAGTCTTTGCCCGGGATTTGTGTGTAAGCCTTAGCAACAAGTCAGGTTTTGTACCGATCAATCGAACCATCAGCTAGATATTTGACACTAAAGACCCACTTACAACCAACCGGCCGTTCACCAGCCGACAAATCAACCAAGTCCCATGTTTGATTCCGCTGTAAGGCATCCATCTCTGCTTGCATAGGGGCAACCCACTGTGGATTCTGGAGGGCCTCATGAACAGAGCGAGGAATGACAACCGAATCAATTTATCCAATGAAGAATTTATATTGATCTGAGAGACCCTGAAAAGACAAATACTTGGAAATCAGATTATTAGTAGAACATGAAAGAAGGTAGCGGGATGGTGGGCGACGTTCATGAGTTGAGTAACGGTGGGGAATAAGGTTAAATATAATGGGAGAAGAAGATATACCTGAGTCCAGAAAAGATGTTGGCAAGGGATGTGAGACACGTGGACAACGAGAGTAGACTCGTAAGAGGGTGGGTGAGGTATCTAGTGGTGGATGTGATGTAGGCGGGGAAGATATATCTAAGACAGGAATAAGACGTGGAAGTGGAGTATGATCCCCAGTAGTGGGTTCCTGAATAGGTGGAGAAAGTACAATACCAGAAAAATAGGGTACAGTCTCGAGAAATGTAACATCGAGAGAGTAGTAAGTACGGTAGGTAACTGGATCGTAGCACCTATATCCTTTCGACATGGAAGAATAGTCGAGGAAAACACACCGGATAGATTTATCATCTAACTTAGTGCAAGTAGGGCTCCGATTCTAGACAAAACACGTACAACCAAAGACACGAGGTAAGATAGGAAAAAGGGTGCTAGTGGGTTGCAATATATGAAAGGGGGTTTTGCCAATAAGGACATGGCTCGGGGTGCAATTAATGAGATAGGCAGCAGTAAGAACAGTCGTGTGCCAAAAAGATTTGGGAACATTCATTCCACGCAAAAGACAACGGACGACAGACATGATATGATGGTTCTTACGTTCCGCCACACCATTCTGCTCAGGGGTGTAGGGGCAGGTAAGTTGCTGAAGGATACCTTGCTTATTAAGCTCAGCTCGAAATTCATCGGATAAGTATTCTCGATCATTATCAGACCTGATATTGCACACAATGGTTTTATATTGGGTTTTTATCATTTGAAGGAAGTGGGTAAAGTGAGTGTAAACCTCGAATTTGTGCTTCATCAAATAAACCCAAGTACACCGACTATAATCATCTATGAAGGTGATATAGTAAC
Source organism: Eucommia ulmoides (assembly GCA_016647705.1). NCBI lineage: Eukaryota > Viridiplantae > Streptophyta > Magnoliopsida > Garryales > Eucommiaceae > Eucommia > Eucommia ulmoides. The sequence goes on from CM028332.1 coordinate 56,086,667, forward strand.
GGTGTTTGGAAATGGCTGTAACAGGAGAAGGTCCCCAAATATCAGAATGGATAAGATCAAATGCTTGGGGGGCACGGTGCATGCGAGGAATATAAGAGGTACGTGTGTGTTTAGACAATTCACAAACCACACATAGAAATTTAAAGTCTTTGCAAGCTTTATTAAGAGACGGAAACAACCAACACAAATACTGAAAGTTTACATGTCCTAAACGAGCATGCCACAAGTTTAAATTTTTGAAAGCACACATAGAGGAATCAAAAATAGGTAGTACAGAAGCTTGCATACTAAAAGGTGGAACAGGTAGAGGTGGAGGGCTGCTAAAGTAGTAAAGGCCATCGCGTTCATATCCGCTGCCAAAAATCTCGTAGTCAGGTCCTGAAAGAGGCAACGATCAGGTAAGAAAACAACGGCACAGTTGAGATTTTTTGCAAGACAACTAACGGATAGAAGATTATAGACAAATTTAGGAACATAGTAAACAGAGTAAAGAGTGATATCAGGGGACAAACAGGCATTTTCCTGACAACAAATAGGGATAGACGTACTATCGACAATGCATACAGACTTGTTAATTAGTGACACAAGGGAGGTGAAGGTAGAAATCTCACCAGTCATGTGATTGTTAGCCCCGGAATCTAGAATCCAAGTAGGGCGACCAGACTTACCATGAAGCGCAGTAGGAGTACCGGAGGCAAGAGCAGCCGTGGGGCCGGAAGACGATGCCAAAGTGGTTAACTGAGCCTGAAGTTGGGAAAGTTGGGCCTGGACGTGGAAAATATCCAGCGAAGCTGATGGAGGATTTGCTAAATCAGGGACAATATCAGCAATAACACCAGTACGTAGTCCTCCTCTTCCTTTCCGCCCTCCTAGGTTTCGGGGTTTCAATTCAGGATGAAGATTGTAACAACGATCAATGGTGTGACCAGGCTTTTGGTAGTGCTGATAGTATGGCCTCGTGCCTCATGGGCGAGGACCCAAGGGGGCCGAAAAAGCCATCTGCGGACCAGAGGGAGCCGAAAACGCCATCTGCTCAAGGATTGAATGAGTGACTTCAGGTGGGAGAAGGAGCCGACGTTTGGAATCATTGTCAACAGTAGAGAATGCATTGTATAGATCCGACATCGGTGATGTGTTCAAAATCTGAGTGCGAAGATTCTCGTACTCTGGATTTAAACCCATCAAGAAATGGTATGTGTGTCGACGATCCTGGCGCTTGGTTTCGATCTTAGCAGCATCTTCAGGGAATTCACTCAGAGGTTCATACTGCGCAAGTTCTTCTCACCGAGATTCCAAAGTAATCTACAACTGAAAGTCCCAAGGATGCCTGGGAGGCATGGGAAATCTCACGGTAGAGCTCAAAGATCCGTGATTCATTACGAGAATGAGCATACATCTTTGTAAGAGCAGACCATAATCCACTGACCGTCTCGTGAAACATGAAGATGTTATAGATCCGTTCCTCCATAGAGTTGAAGATCCACCCGAGGATGGTACAATTATCAGCGTCTCACTGAGCAAACTTGGGATTGTTGATATCTGGTTTTGGCTCAGTGTCGTTGAGCCATCAGATCTTACGTTTTCCACCAAGGTAGAGATGGAGAGAGTGGAACCAGGCAAGGAAATTCGCTCCATTGAGTAAGACGGTGGTAACACGTTGGACCGTGGCCTCAGGGGAACGAGTAGAATCCAAGCGAGCGGATAGCTGTGGAGCATGAATGGTCTAAGATGGGACGTCACCTTCTCTTTCGGATGCCATGAATATAGATGTGATAAGTCCGTAGCAATGAAATACACAGACAAAATGCTACGGAAGACTGATCTGGCTCTGGAGAAAGAAGACACAATTTGAGAAGCGAACTTGAGACAGAGTTACCCAATCATTCAGAAAATCGAAGAGGCGGCCATGTATTTAGAACAGCCAGAATACCAACAACTGGAGAACAATCCGCAATTGGCAGTAGGGGTAGAAGCGAGATGGTGTACAGAAATGGGTGGTTCACGAAATCGCAGCTGGGGGTCGCAAAGATCGGTGGTTCATGAATCACGAAATCGCAGCTAGGGGTCGTAAAATCGCAGCTGGCTTTTTGGAGAGGCTTGTGGCGAACTAATTTGGCTTCGGGGGAAGTTGGTGGCGAAGCTAGGGTTTCGGTGGCGAGGCTGAGATGCGTAGGATGAGGGTTCACGGCTGGTGACGGCGAGTCAGGGTTTCGATGGTGGTTTGTCCAGCGACGGCAAGCTAGGGTTTCGGTGGGTTGGTTGCGATCGGTTCGAAGGGTTAGAGTTGCGGTGGTGGCTAGTTTTGCAGGCTAGGGTTTCGTGTTTGGTAGCGGTGACGGCGGCTTGGTGGTGGAAAACAGTGAAGTTAATGGCTTTTAGGGTTTGGAAAAAAAAAATATTGGCTCTAGATATCAAAAATGATATAGGGGAAAAAGAAAATTATATTGATAGTTTTGTACATTCAGAATGAGTCTTATTCCCCTAATTATATAGCCGCAGGAGCAGGCTAAATTAGGAAGAATATTATTGAAATAAATGGGCTTAATAAAACCCTACAATAAAGATACCAAAAATATAAATTAAAGCATAAATATAATATTCCAATAGATTCTAATGAAACGATCATTCTTATTTAATATATGGTGATCAAACGAGTAAGATGTGAGATTGAAATATGATGAGGGTAAAGTTATCACGACCCAAATAGCAACGATCGTAGATAAACAGCCAATTTGCGATTAGTAAGGCTACTTTAGAGTGGCCCATATCGTTGTTAACCTCAGTTAGTAGTCCATTGGGATTTGAGCCATGTGAATATGTGTAGACACTGCATTTTGTCGCGCCATTCACCAAAAAATTTGTAGGGCATCATAATTTTAAAATCCAAAAAAAAAAAAAAACAAGATTTTCAACTTGTATTTAATTGAGAAATCTTTAGGGGATTTTTGAGAAGTTTGTTTTCATTGAGAAATCCGATTTTGAGAAGGCAATTTTGAATTTTGAAAAGAGAAGAGAAATAGATTAACCCAAGTAACTTTTTTAAATTCAAAGTTAGACTTTCTCGAGTTAATTGATCTCTAGAATGATTAAATTAAATTCAATATTGAAAAATACTCAATTTTTAAAGGGCAATTTATTCCTATAAAATATTAATTGAAGTATTGAGGTTTAATTAAAACTTTAAGGGGGAAATTGAAATTTATAATTTAATTACATCTCAATATTGAACTTAATTGAGTATTTTGAAACTAATTAACATTATGGTGAATTAACGTAAGGATGGAATTCTAGTATAACTATTTTCAAATCATCATTTCATTATCCATGACATCGTCTATGACATCACCCATCACATCATCATGACATCATCTCTGAGATCACCAAACATCACCCCTTTCACTTTGGAAAGATTTCTAGCCATTATGGAGGTTTTTAAGATGTTTTAAGAAGAAAATGTCAACCAACCCAGACAGTTATAGATTTGAAGAATTAAATTGATTGTCTCAAAAAGTGATACTAAAGGGACTAATCCCTGAGTGGCATATGGCACAAGGGCTATACCATTTGGTGTGGCCTAGTCAGGGAGAGGGTACATAAACACCCTCTCCACTTTTTGAGAGAGGGAAGACTTTTTCGGGTAGACAAAACCTCATATGTAAGTTTTGGGCTAGTTTTCTTCACTATCGGCAATTCCAAGTAATTTCAAGGAAAAGTTCGAAATCGAGGCAATATAATTATCCATAGAAATTCAAAATCAGAGTATAATCTCTATCCAGATTAGTGCCTCTATTCATCTTTAATTTCATGTTTTAGATTCAATCCAAAGATATACTAGAAGGGGGTATGCATTATGTTAGCCTAAGTAATTTTAATCATAGGATCTTCGAAAAATGTAATTTTGACAATAACACCTCATTTAACGTTTTAAATTAACTAACATTGTTTTTAAGTATAGATCATCCATACATTATGGAAATACATCATGGAGATGCATTCAAGTTAAAAGGTATGATTTAAATAATGAAATTTTTCATTTCGACAATATTACTCAAGATATTGAACTCGGAACTCTATAGATTGCACACACACACCGAGAGTGCATACATTTGTGATGTTTTGTTTCTCACATGTTTAATATACCTAAATATCACAATGTGTATGATATATTTGATCATATCATGTAAATTTGAAAAATTCAGATCTTGATGACAAATGTGCTTAATATGCTTAAACTTGGATTTAATGTGATCAAATAATACATTGCATGATCTTAATGTAAAAACACTTTAAATATCATTGATATAATATTTTGAATATGTCCATATAATTATTATATTATGATCCATGAAATAAGATTATTCATACCTTACTCAATTGAAAATTTCAGATTTTGATCACAAAAATACTCAAATTGCTTAAACTCAGTTTCTATGTGATCATAAAGTACATTGTATATTTGGATCATCAAAACACTTTGAATATTATTGAAATAATGTTTTTAAGGTATTTGTCTCAAAACTGATCATAGACATTGACCAAAACTAAAAACAGGCAATGAAAAATAGAATTGTGTTGAAAACACTGTAGCAATCAACTGTTGTTATCCAAAAAATCATAATGGACCTTCTGTAGTAAATTGGTCATATCTCTCTTATTACTTGTCCAAATATGATGAATTTTATATGGTTGAAAAGTTAATTCAAATATATTTAAAACCATATAAATTTTATATCAATCCAAGTTGGTTTGGTTGTTCAAATTTAAATATTTCAGCAGACGTCAGTAGCTGATTTTTATAGAAAATCCTGTTTAGACCTTTATTTACTCATTTGATCATATCTCACTTATTTGGAGTCTAATGAGGTGATTCTTTTTGCTATGAAAACCTAACTCAATAAAATATATTTTTGTGCATAGTAGACAAAATTTGGATATGTTTTTCCTATAAAACAGTAGCCATTTATAAAAATGTCAGTAGTTTTTCTCTCTCCTGTCCTGTTTTCGCTCTATTTTTTGCTTCACATTTTAACATCGTATGTTTGTTCTCATTGTTGTATGATGATTCATATTCCTTATAATGATTATGTAACATATTTTCATCATTCAATTTGATCAATACAATGTTGAATTGAAGAAGAATTGATCAAAATATCTTGAAACATTTTAAAACTCAAAATGCAAAATTTTGTCATGAACTCAAATTTAGATTTGCATATCATATTTTGTTCAGAACGTTCAAATCATGTTATGGGATGTTAGTTTAACATGTCTACATGATATATGCATGATCAATTGATATGTTTATCGTTACATCTATGATTAATTGACAAATTGGCTCAAAGGGTATGAAAATCCTATTTTCATCATGCTAAATGAATTTTAAGTGTCCAAATGCTTGAAATGTTTGTATGTACTTAATTGGATTATATACATATATAATATGTTTTATACATATTGTATACACATGCTCAAATATATAATTATGTATGAATACAAGTATTAGATTTGAATTTGTCAAGATAATCAAATTGGAATACAAAGATATTATTTTGACTTAGTGGTAGGATAACTCATTAAATGTTAGCATTGTCTCCCACATTGTGAATGACATCTATCTTGGACAATTTACTGCATATTTCAAAGTTGAGGAGCCTTACATTTAAGGATTCCTACCTAACTTTGAATATATCTATCATGTTTGCCTACATTCATTAAATGTCAACCATACTCAATTATATACATTGAATATTTTTAAAGAAAGTTATAAAAATATAATTTAATCCTAAGACTAGTCGTCTAGTAAATATGTAAATTATCTAAAGATCTTGAGTTCAACCCCTCCTCTAACTTATGTACCAAAAAAATATAATTTACATACTATTTTGACAATTAAATTTTTTTTTGATTGTACTTCAATAGATTTTTCAAAATATAGAGTATTTATTATTTTAAAAGTAAATTTTAATTGATTAGATTTTTATGTCACAAAATCCAAACAATAAATGATGTTAATTTAACATTTAATGAATTGCCCATTATTATTATTATTATTATTATTATTATTATTATTATTATTATTATTATTTTTAAAGTTTGTTAGAATACAAAATTATTGATTTAATCTACAAATTAATAATTTTTACTTTCTATAATCTAAAGAAAATGAAAAGAAAAGACAAACCTGGCCGCAGCAAAATCCAACGGAAATCATAAAGACCCGTCCCCAAATGGTCGAGCTGCAACCGTTGTAAAAAATTAATTTGAACATTTAAAAATTAGCAAAACACGTAATTCGTGGTTTTCTTACCAAATTGAGAGGGCATTGAGGGCCAACTCAGGATGATCAAGCAATCATCTAAGCACAACATGATTGCTGAAGCCGCCGATAACTTAAAAAACTCCCAAAGCCCATGAAATGCCTCCAAGCTAAATTCACCGCATGTCTTCTTGCACTTTTCACTGCTCCGAATATAAATAACTTGTCCTCCCACTATTTCCCACCATGACAAGCTCAACACCAATGACGCACCCATCAGCCCCAGCCCCATCTTGTAAACAGCAACCCATGTCAAGAGGACATGTGTCAAAAGGGTTGTTCCGTATATGTATGCACTCGATGCCACAATGCTCTGAGCCTGTAAGAACTTTTGAATTGGAAATTGGGTGCGTATGAAAATATTTGAGGGATGAGGCCGTATACGAAGATGGCAGCAGCCGACGCAATCTCCGTACAAGAATGGGTTTGGAGATAATATAGATGAGGGTGATCAAAAAACCCGTCAAAGCGAGGAGTATGGTCGATCTTTGAAGATAAATGCCTAGCATGTCATATTTCTCTGCTCTATATGCTTATCCGCATAGAGTTTCCACTGCGCTTCCCATGCCTAAATGTTACGTGCCATAAAAACAAACAGGACCGCTGTAATTTTAGTATTCTGTGTTTTAGGGTTTAGGATTTTAAGTTTATTATTGTATACTAAAAAAAACAGATTATATTATTGGGTTTATCTCACATCGAATGTGGAATATGAGGGAAACCTCACCTCTTGAGCTAGTTTTTTGGATTAAGAGAGACCAAAGACCACCCCTACACTCGTATCAGAACTCATGTTACAATAACTTTGACCCAATAACCACAAAAGAAAGACTAGTCGAGAGTTACCCGACCAAAAGTCCTATATATGAGGAGGAGATTGTTGGATTTATCTCATATTGCATGTGAAAATGACTAGTGGTCAGATTATAAGATTGAGAGAAAGTCACACAATTTGAGATTAAGAGAGATTTTACCTCACACTGACCACCAACCCCTTTATATTCGATATGGGATAAACCCAACATGTATTAAATGTTAATTCGATCCACCAGAGTCATCTTAGGAGATGTAATTAAATATATGTGTGTATGGTTGTGGAAGGATATATATATATATATATATATAAAGAGTGGAGCCTTACAAGTAGACCATAAGCAAATATCTGGACACCATTGTTGCCAAGGGAAGTGGCAGCAAGCTGGAGATTGTTGCGATGGCCGGAGAAGATGAGGGTGGACATGGACATGGCGTAGTTGATTGCATAAACTGCAACGGCAGGGCCTGTGAGGTGGAATAGAAGCTTCAGTTCTATCCCCAACGCAGCGAAAAAAAGACGGACCAGCGGCATCTCTGCGTCAGACAACACTGACTCCAGCAATACGCTTTCCTCGTAACACGGTCTTCCATCTGGCGAATCAACTACCTCCGAATGTCGGAGCAAAGGTTGTTTGTTGTCATCTTGTGAACTTCCCATCTATAATTCACCACCGCGCTAGCTGATGAGCAAGGCTATTAGCTTACAAGTGAAAAAACACACCACTTATAATGCAGGCAGGGTGAAGATCAGAAGGTGTTGACCCTAGTGCGTTGTCAAGTGTAAAAGATAAACATTTGATATAATATAGGCGAACACGTTGTATGGCATGTTTAATTAAAAACTATCCATCGCAAAGCGTTCTAAAAACTCGAGACCACGTGGCCATTAAATTATCCATTTATCGATATTGATAAGTCAACAAATTTAAATTTCGTGAATTTATAATCATGAATTTTTTTCTTTTGAGTTATTGGATGATAATATATGTTAAATCCCCACCAAATCTTAAAATTATAACTATTAAATTTTGAGTTAAATTGCACTTTTGATCCTCGAACCTACAAACTTCTTTGTATTTCATACATTCTTATTAATTTAGATGTAAATACATGTGAGTTGTGCATAGCATTTTAAAAGGGTAATTAAGTAATTCAACTTAAAGGGGAGAATAAATAAAACTAAACATATACTTCGGAAGAATAAACTGTAATTTCTTCTTATTTTTATCTTTTTTCTTTCACTATGAGAGACCCATTGGAGATTTTGGTAGTGACGAGAAGGAAAATCATGTCGTCGAAGGACCAAGGTGAGAATCCCAACATCGTCGAACTTGTCGTTGACACTTTTGCTCTTGAACCTAATCAGTTTCATTATCAATGCCCAGTAGACCAACAACCTGGTTAACTCCTCTCTAGATTGCAGTGCCCGCTATGTAGTTCTTTGCTCTCGATAATGACCCGTGCTCCACCACCTTTATGGTCTTCGCCATCTAAAATATAGGTATACTAAGATCAAGAGTTGAAATCAAATACATAAAAGATAAGGAGAAGACTTCTTTTTTTTTATCAATACAATAAAGGTATATCTAGTTAGTGAAACTCAGTGTCGAAGCCAGAAATTCATTTGAGAAGGGACAAAAAATAACAATAAAGAAATAGGACTAAATTAATTTTATAGGAATAAAATATTTTATTACAAATTAAAGTCGTCTTCGGCAATTCTTCTTCTTTTGGAATCGTTCCATAATACCATTATTACTAATCTCATTAAAAAATTTAGGGTTAATAACACTTTACCCCCCTATGATTTGGCCCATTTGCACTTTACTCCTTATAGTTTAAACGTCGCCACTTATCCCTTTGTGGTTTGTGGACCTAAGTGCAATGCTAACTCCGTTGACAGATAATGTGGAATTTTGATTTTTCCCTTTCGTAAGTATTCATCCTTATTGGGGTATAAAGTGTAATTAACCCTAATTAAATGCCTCATCAGAGCTTCTCTCTCTAAAAACTCTTGAGAAGTCTTCTCTCTAAAAACCCTAGGCGAAGGCGGCGGTGGATTTCTCCACCACCGCCATCGCCTGCCTGATTTAAGCTCACAACTCTGCTCTACCTTGCTCTCAGCAATTCTCTCTCTCCCTCTCTCGCTCTCGACCTCACTCTCTCTCCGATCTCGTGACGACGCTCCTTCGAACCTTCACGAAGTCGACGTCCTCCGCTGCCGATATCGCCATCAACCTAACCGCTTACCTCACCATCCCAGATCTCGTTGCCCCCTCTCTAAGGATGACTGTATCTCGCTCGAAATGAGCAGATCTGGTCAGATTTGAAGACGGCATTCCTCGGTGATGGTCGGTTTTGGGCTGCGATGTCCGACAGCGGTCGGATCTCGACGCTCTGGAGGTTTGTTTGATTTTTTTTATTCTCTCAAAATTGATCTCGCTGTCGACGGCCTTTCTCTCTCTCTCTCTCTCTCTCTCTCTCTCTCTCTCACTCCAAATCTATATCGATTTGGATCTGGTTGGTAAGGCTCTCTCTCTCTATGCTCCTCTCATGATTTCTCTGTGAAATCCTCACAATCGGTGATGGCTACAGGCCTGGACGATGTCTAGCGGTTGTCATACCTTCAATTCATGTTCGATTTGTTCTCTGATTGTTCAATTCGTGTTCGATTTGTTCGATCTGTACGATTGTTGAAGAGTTCTGGAAGAATCAAACGATTTACAGGTAAAATTTGCATCTCCTTCATTTTATTTGATTTTTAGAGTTTAGATTTTCGAAAATAGGGTTTTTCATGTTTTGATTTTGATCTTCTAAAATGGAATATGTAGAAGTTTATTCCATATTTTCAAGACAAATGGAGGTAATAAACCTCAATTCCAGTTGTTCCAACTGTCACCCTCCTCTCCTACGGCTTCTTCCACAGAGGCCTCTTCCCCAGCGGATTTCAGCAGTGTATCAATTGGATCTTTGAACGATTCGCGTACTTTTCATTTTCAATCTGGTGTTGAATGTAAACGTGAGATTGATATGAAGATTGTGCTTGTTAAACTTGATAAATTTGCATGGGATTCTCGATGCGAAGTGGTTGAAGATTTTGCGGTTCGTTTGGAACACAACGGTGAAGCTTGTCATCGGTTTATGTATGAGAATTTTCATTGAACCAATTGTTGGTTTTCTTAAGGAGGCTTATCTGTAATTGTTGACATTTTGATGTATTTTGGTATATTAACATGGTGTATTAGTATTACAGTGAAATTGTGAATTTTGAGATATATCAAATTATTGTATATTTTGAATTTCATTGGATAATAAGTCAATAACAAAAAGATGAATAGTTCAAAGATTACACATTCATTTCCATAAACATAGCAAAAATTGCAATAATATTTGTATTTTATTTTTCTAAAATTAATCCCAATATCATCACCATAAAAATTTGAAGACATGAAAAATAATAATAAGAGAGAAAATAGAAAAATGAAATAAAATAAATTGATTAAGGTAAGAAATTGTGTGAGATGTGTATAGATGGTTGAATATTATGTAAGGGAGTAATAGGGATAAAATAGGAATAATAAAATTGTAATTTAGAGAGAAATCATACCCAGCTTCATAAGTGGCGCGTGAGCAGCAAATCTGTCAAATTTGACAAAAAATGTTAGATTTGCACTTAGGTTCAAAACCACAGAGGGGTAAGTGGCGAAATTCAAATTATAGGGGGGTAAGTGCAAATAGGCCAAATTACAGGAGGTAAAGTGCTATTAACCCAAAAATTTATACACAATATACACAAGCAAATTATAGTTGAGCAATTGAAATCCCATTCGATTGCGTAAACGACTCTTAACAATATTCGTAGCTAAAATTATATATTCCCAAATCAATAACAAACCCAATGAAAATTAGTCTATTACTCAAATTTAACTAAAAGGTTTTACATGGGTTTTAGATTTTTACATCGGAAAATTCGGTCCATAAATTAATGAAATTATTAATTAATTGTTAATAAGAAATCTGAAAAATAAAAACGAAGCAGATCAAAATTTATATTACAGTTTGATTATAAAATACTAAATGAAAAGCAAGAACAAGATACCAAAAAAAGGAGATAGAGACAAGTGTTTAATGATTTATCCTTAAAGCGGATTTTGCCCTTGCTACAGTGTTTACAGTTTGATTGAGTGTCTATCTCCCATGATGCAACAATCAGCAATTACTGGTACCAGTACTGGAAATCAAAAGCTCAACGAATGGAAATGTGTTGAACTCTCTCAAGAACTCTCAAGAACAACAAAATCTTTCAAAACTCATAACACTTTGAATAAAATTCAAGTTTAGAATGGGATGCCTATATGCTGAAAATGTCTGCCTTTTTATAGGGAGCAGAAGCAGTAATTGAAGGCAGTGAAGAAGCTCCTGAAACTACTAAACTAAGATGTTGGAGTTAATTTTTTAACCAAGCCAAGCATTCCCATTGATCCCGAGACCCCCACGGCACTGTTGGAAGGCATTAGAACTAAGCTAATGGTGAGATTGCAAAAACGATATGAAAAAACGGTTGGTTGGGAGGAAAAGATTACTAGGAACACAAGGGGAAAACTGAAGAAGAAGAAGAAGAAGATTGATGAAGGGAAAAAATGTACCGCGTTGTTTGCCGGTGGGCAAGAGTTTGAAGTGGTTGATGAGACGAGGGTTGGTCATGTGGTGGATTTGGGGAAGAAGACTTGCGTTTGTAGAGAGTGGCAGATTAGTAGAGTGCCTTGTAAACATGTTTCCTAGCCATCAACTATAAGAGAGGAAGGGTAGAAGATTACTGTGATGAAGCCTTCTCAAAGGACACCTACTTAGCCGTGCATAAGAAAATGATCCACCCAATTCTTCATCACAAGCTCTAGAAGTACAATCCTTCCAAAATGCTCCAACCACCCTCGTATAAAAGGAGAGTTGGCATGCCAAAGTTAAGTAGGAGAGGAGCAGATGAAGGACCCCTAGGGAAGAAGGGCAAGGGGATTACATCTCAAGAAATCGGTGGGAGGATTAGGCTGCCAATTTGGTCACAACAAGAGGACTTTGTCCTCTTAGACCACCACCACATCCAATTGCAGCCAGCCCCACCGCAAGAAAGTCAAGACTCGGCAGTTACTAGAAACGATGATGGAAATTGAAGAATATGTATGAACAAGCTGCAAATTTTTGAAAAACTGTAAATTTTTTTTAACGAATGATCTAGTTATTCAACAAGTTGCAATTTGTTGAACAAGCTGTAATTTTTTGGAAGTAAGCTGTATTTTTTGCTCGTTTTTGCTGTTTTGCTGCCGTTTTCTCTCTGTTATGCTCTATTTTGCTCCTGTTTTTTGCAACAAGTCTATGTTATGTTTTTGGTTGATTTGTGGTTTGTTTATGCTGTATTTAGGGACTTTTTTTGTGGTTTTTAGACTTGTTTTTTCAACAGGTATAGACTGGTTTTTGCAACAGGTATGGGCTACTTATTTTGCGGTTTTTAAGTTGTTTTTTTGTCTCCTCAAGGCGAAAGGTGATACAGGTTTGTCAATGTCTTCTCAGGCATTATGTGTTTGTGATCATTTACATTAATAGATGTCAAAATAAACATTTTTTTGTGCATTGAACCGATCAGCTGGTTTGCGAGGTTTATACACATTATCAAATTAATCATCCTTGTGTTTCTCTGTTTTGCCATGCACTTTATAAGTTATTCTTGGGTACCACATGATTATGCTTTTTTAATCACTTCAATTTTTAAGTGAAAAGATTTGTAAAATTTTGTAGTTTTGTTTTGAAAAAAGAAAATACAGGAAATTGATACCACAATTCAAAATTGGGGGCATTCTCCATCAGTTGTTATGTGCTCTTTCACGGGTATAAAACAATTAATTTTTTAGCATTTTTATAATGATGGGTTACCGAGCATATAGTAGTTATTTTGTTGTCTGTTTGTTGCTGGTTTGCCGCAAATTTGCCGAAAAAAATTTGCTTCCATTTTGCTCTCGGTTTTTATTCTCTTTCTTTAGGGTATGTGTTTGATTGAACGACAAATATTGATTACAAATGTCTGTTTTTTATTACAACAACCTTTATCACAAATGTAAATATAATTGCACAAAACAAATTTTACAATCCAAAATTACACAAAAACGGATTTTATAATTGCAACAATTGACATTCCAATACAAATTAAAACTAATGTCTTCATCCCCTCAAAATTTTCTTCAAGTCTCATCAACTTAGCCTTAGTTTCATTCTTCATCTCAGCCACCAAAAGCCTAAGTTCTGCCACCAAATCTTTGCAACCATCTTCTGTCCAATTGTTGTTTCCACAGGCTGTCGGTGTGTTAGAGGTAGCGGAATCTGGGATCCACCAACCAAATGTCTTACAATTATTTGTAGCACATGCAAAGTACGGTTTACCTTTGCTTGGTTTTTTTGTCTCAACAACCTTTATTAAAGTTTTTTTACCACAAGCACAAGACTTGGTGCTAAATCTGAAATCCACCTTTGAACTACTATTGTTGTTGCTTGTTGAACTTGACATTTCCAAAGAGATAATAAATGGCAAACACTAGACACACAAACCCAAAAAAAAAAAATGAGAACAGGGCAGGAAAAAAAAAAAAAAAAAGAGTAGAAAAACAAGCAGGAAAAGACAAAAAAAAAAAAAAAAAAAAGCAGAAAACTGAACAGGGAACCAAGCAGGAAAAAAAGAGCCAAAAAAAAAAAAAACCAGAAAAAAATAACAGAAAAACGAGCAAAAAAAATAACAGAAAAAGTGTACAAAAACAAACCAGCAGAATAAAAATGAGCAGAAAACTTAACTGGGAATATAGAATAAAAACCAACAGGAAAAAAAAAAAGGGGGAGGAAAACAATCAAATGCAAGGGAGAGAGTGTAAATTGTTTTCAAGGAGGTGGATTTGGTAAGGAGATTGGTATTTATGGAGAGAGAGGTAAAAGGTGGAGAAAAGACAAGAGGGGTATATTTGTCCAATACATTAAATTAAGAAAGGGCATTAATGTCATTTAATTCAAGATCAGATAGTTGATTTTGAAGCATAAATATTGTAAGATATGCAACAAGAACAGAAAAAATTAAATCTAAGTTCCATTCAGAAATCACCTTGACGTCCTCCTCAGTAGTCTTTTTTAATATATTTCTCTGAAGTATTTTTTCCATGCCCACGCCTTTTACTTGATTCCCTTTGTGTTGAAGATTTATCCCCAATGGTATTGCTGCCTCCACCTTTTCAGACTGCTTCAATGGCCTAGCCTCTCCATGACCTGCTTCTCCACCATCACTTTTTGATGTATCCAAGGCAGTGGGGATCTTATCCTTCTTAGAAGCCTCTGTAGTTGCCTTTTTCCCCTACCGCCTATGAGGTCGTGTGTCTGACTCACTTGTTGCCTTAGATGCCTTCTTGGGAAAATCAGCAGACGCACTCTCATTTGTCAAGTTCTCCTCCTTTGGATGCAATCTCTTTGGACGAATCTCATCAGGAGCATTCCCACATGGCGATGGGGAAGCAACATTCACAGCCTCACTCTCTAATGCTTCTGGCAAAGAATGATGAACACTGTTATGTTGTCCTTCTTCAGAAGACGGTTCCTTGCCAGGCGAATCATCAACATCCTTGATGAGACTCTTTTGATGGTCCAGTAACTCTTTTGATTCTTTTTCGCTTTCAATGCAAGAAGATTCTGATGGTTTGATAGATCTAATAGGCTTCCTTCCTCTTTTCTTGGTAGTTCGCCTGGGCTTAGCTTCTGGTTTAACCGACTTTCCAGCATCCAAATAATCAGTTCCAGCCTTGTCCATCTCATTAGCATCTACAGACTGATTAGCAACCTGATCAAGCTCAGGCTTCCCTAGAGAGATGGGATTTACCGAACTTACTACATTTACAGTCTCTATAACACAGTTACTCATAACTGGCTCCAGAGACACCTCCACCACAGGCTCTAGAAAGTCTTCTTTCACACCATCTTTAGGAACCTAATCAAGAATTAATGGTTTCATATGATTATTTTCCATCCATTAAAGTTCAAAAATTTCAAGGACCAACGAAAGAAAATACTATATACTCCCTCCATCCCCAACTTATTGTCCTACTTTCCTTCTGAAGATGTCCAAATTGGTTGTCACGTTTCCTTTTTAACAAACATACTTCTCCACTTTTTTCTAAAATATACCTCTTCTCAACCACACTTTCAAAATTCAAGAAATTTTATTATTTTAGCCCCACTCCCAATAAGGGTAATATGGTAAAATAAAAAATATTCAAACACTACCTAAAACTTTGTGCAAAGTCAAATGTGACAATAAATTTGGGACAAATGAACATTAGGAACTCAAGAAAAAGCAGATTCATAGAATATGGAAACTCTGGTAATTGGTTCAATCTCAAGAAAATACTCACAAAAGACTTTGAATAAT
The DNA here is from genome assembly GCA_016647705.1 of Eucommia ulmoides. Classification (NCBI taxonomy): domain Eukaryota; kingdom Viridiplantae; phylum Streptophyta; class Magnoliopsida; order Garryales; family Eucommiaceae; genus Eucommia; species Eucommia ulmoides. The sequence continues at coordinate 56,102,248 of CM028332.1, forward strand.
TAATTTTAGGTCTCAGCGAGTTTCAAGTGCATTCTGGGTTTCTTTTAAGAAAAAAAAATAGTGTCGCGTTTCTTGCAGTTTTTAGGTTGAAGGGGCTTATGGTAGTTTTTGCAGGTTATGGACATGGGTCATAGGACTCATAGCAGCAAGCACTGACATTATTGATTCCATTTTAGGGACAGTCTGGTTTGCAATGAAAAAACACAGCTTTCTGTTTTCTGAAATAAAAATAGTGTGCGAATATAGTTTTTCATGAGAAGAAATCTATTCAGTTTGCTTCTCCAAACAATTTTAGAGCCCATGAAAAAGAAAAAAAAAAAAAAGGTTCTGCTGTTGCAAACCAAATTGACCTAACACAATAGGGTCATAGTATTTTGATTTAGGTAGATTTCAATAAGTTTTTACCTAAATCACACTTAGCACAATTGACGTTTGGGTGCATATTACAAACGTGCTCAATTTTTCAATCCATAGACATTTTATACATTTTGATAATCTAGATTCCTTTTGAAAAAAATAAAGGGGTCTAGATTGGTTTTCAAAAATATCACTTATTGCTCAAACAAATTTGTCCTATCCTAATTTTTGAAACAAAGTAACTTATTGCTCAAGTGATAGTGAAGGCTTGTGCTTTGTAGAGTAATTAGAAGGTTTCAGGTTCAATCCTCACCCCAATACCGGAGTCTCTTTGTTTCTATTTCTATTTTTGTTTTCACTTCGCTCTCTTGAATTATGAAACCCGGAACCCTTCTGAATTTTTTTCTCTTCAATTATTTTTGCTATTTTTTTCCCTTCTCTTTTTCTTTTTTTTTTTTTCAAGTTATTTTTCTTTAGTTTTTTTGAAACAAATAACATAAAATTTTCCAAAAAAATAAGCTTTTGTTATTCAGTTTGAGTGCGGGGGAAATGTAACAGTTATAATCGTAATCTATATATTGCACCCACACTAACACACAAAAGACATTACAATTTATTTAAGTACTACGAGTCTAAAACAAAACCTCTAACATGGAGTGCATCAACATGGTGGAATTATGAAACAGCATCAAACTTAAACCAACGGATATTGGCTTGATGTAATACACAAGATAGAAAGAATCAATAGCAGACATGTAAAACCAATGTCATAACTGGTGGGCGGTGTCCAAATTGAAAACCGAAAAGAAAGAAAACAAAGGATCATTTCATGGCATAGGTATTTGCAGAATATTTAATTAGTCAAGAAAATGTAATATAACATATAGAATGGTAGAGACTGCAACTAAAGCAGCAAATATAAAAACGTTATCTTGAGAAGGAGAATACCAACTGTTCTTCACAAACAATGTCTCTATTCCCATCTGTGCTAGTTGTCCCTTCACATATGTAGGAAAAAATTTTACTGTATTCATCTAATGGGACGCCCAAAGATTTCACTACTTGCCTCAGATAAGGTCTAAGTTTAACTGCACAGTTTCCAAACACTCTCTTAGCCAAGTTCCTTGAAATCAGAAGAACACCCTGAAAAAGAACAGATTTGATAAGGGACATTTTTTTACCAAATGATTACAGAGTAATGCTTCCAACTACTGACACTTAACCTCATTGTTCCTCTTTACACTAGCCAGAATGGGTGTTAGTAACTCTTGAGAAATATCATCACTTTCTTCCAGTACAAGAGTCATAATAGTCTCCATGGATGAAAAGACACGCTCTGAGTGATAATCCCTGAAAGTAGAACAGAAGAAAAACAGTCAGTTATTGATTGAAGAAACACACAAGATATTATCACAATGATACCCATATAGGTGATTGAGAAGTCAGATGACCTTTGCACCTAAGGATTTAGTGGAATTGAGTGGAAAGAGGATATATGAAGTTCATTCTCTTCCTCTTTGCATCTCTGTGGTGGGTACGTCTCCATGGAGAAGGGCTAACTTTTGTGTAGTCTGTTATCAGATGCAACTGTTAAGATTTTCTAGCAAAAGATGAGCATAGATCTCTAGGATGGGACTTCTGACACTTCACTCCAGGTTATTTAAGTGCTTAATAGACAGAAAATTGAAATTAACCATCTCTTCAACAAGATCACCTTCCATATGAATGTGTTCTCTTATATTTAAATATTTGAGCATTTAAATGCATTTAAAACAACACTCGGTACCAGGTGCAATTTGATGACGGCAAAGAGCAGCACCAGTGATAAGCAAAATAATTAACAAGAAATTATGTTAAAAGATAAAGTCAGCCAAGTACAATACTTAAAGGAGTTAAGTGGCGACCACAACCAAAAGGAACACTTGAACAGGAGCAAATCAAATGACAAAGCTATAACAAAGATTCAAATATTATTTCGTGCAACAAAAGGGGGCATATTGACATTTTACAACTACATTTTTTAATTATAATTGATACATGTTTGTGAAGATCGAACAAAACTGATTATTTCAAAGAAAATACACCAGAGAATGATAAGAAGCAAAGAACCCATGAAGCCAACCACTTGAATGTTAAGATAGAATCACAAAATTCAGTTTCGTTGAGAATCATTATTATGCAAAACTTAACATCAGTAGCACTTAATTGACAATATAATTTAATGTCGAACCCAAGAAACTTTGTATTTTCTTAAGCTCAAGTCGGCCCATTAAGAACTGTGTTTAGAATAACATATATCCAACAAAACAAGGAACAAAAATATGGAAGTGGGAAAACATGTCAAGAAATTGCAGAATAGCATATTGCCTAAAACCAAATACCAATACATAAGCAACATAACTCTATCAACGTGAAATATTGGTTCATACCTTATTGCTTTCAGAAAGTACTTGAACATCTCAGCCATTAGCTCATCACATTCCAAATCCAACATGAGCACACACGACCTCACTTTTGCCACTGTTTCGAGAATCATGACCCTCTTACTGTATGATCGACTGGAATTGTCAGATAACTTCTCGAAGCATGATACAATCAATTGAAATACATCCTGTGCAGGCATAGAACTTCTTTAGAATGTGAAATAAAATTAAGGATGTCTGGGGAAAAAAGACTAATCTTGGAAGTTGAGAATGCTTTCATCTGGTCGTCATCATATGGAGCATCTGGTGCGGTAATTCTTGTTATTTCACTGATGCAACATACAACTGTAACCTTCACATCATCATCAGAATGCCTCAGAAGTTCATCTGCAACCAAAGCCTTCATAGAAGGAGAAAGGGAATTTTGCATTGATTTGGCCGGTGACTGACCCACTCTTGCTAGAGAGCTCTCAACTTCCTTAAAAACACAAAAAATAAAATAAATATAAAATCTATTTGACTGCATTTACCAGCTAAGAAGCACAGACACGGCTACAGGAAGCGGATACATCAAGACACAAATAATACGGAGATACATCAAATACAAAAAGTAGGATACGCCTGCAGGTGGGATACGGCAAATGATAATTACATATTTTTATATACGTATAGGCATATATATTAAATTGATTAATCTTTTCTCAAAATAGAACTATATACAAATTTCGATAATACACAAAGGGGCACTAGTCGCACCACATGACCACATGTTATAATAGCACCACATGACCACATGTTATAATACCAAATCATTCGATAGTTTCTTATTTCATATACGTGGAGAGGGACTACAGATTCTTTAACAATGTGAAATTCAGGCTTGCGTCGTCTTTATAAATATTACTAGAAGTACCCCTCAGTGTGTCATCGTGTACCAAAGAAGTATCCGAATAATAAATTAATTATACAATATAGAAATATGTATTTAGGGATGTCGTATAAGTACCCATGTCCACAGCATGCCAAAAACAAATACGTTGGACTACTAGAAGTGTGGTGCTTCCTAGTTTACCATCAAATCCACATAAACAAAAACTAAATCAGTCATGTCATATTTTCTTTGCAGATGAGTAATAGATGATACATTCTTTACTTCATCCATCCCACAACATGAAACCAACTCGACATTCATAACAGCACAAGTCAAACTGTTAAGTAAACACTGGCGTATCAAACTCCCAAACAAAATGAACACTCATTCATATTACACCAATGGGTAGATCCATGTTGAATTCTTCATTTCATTTTCTCCTGTTGCCTTTGCGAGTGGGATGGAGAAGAATTTAATCTAATTTAATGTCTGTAATCATCAAGCCTCGAGACTTCGGAATTAGGACAATGTTGAAGTTAGGACTCTAGGAGATTTTAGTCAACAGTGGAAGTCAGGATTTTAGGATAATTTAGCCAAGACATATAATTAAGGTATTTTCGGTATTTGAAATTATTAGTCCTCAAGTATTATAGGGGTCCTAGTACTGAAAAGAGTAATGCAATCGCCATATTTAAGCAGTAGTTGAACATTATTGACTTTGAAGCCTAGATCCTTCAGGTATATTTGTAGTTGATATATTGAAAATATGAAGAATTAAAACACACATTGTCTTTGCATATCCTAAGTAATGTCTTCCAAAAAGGTAATAAGCAATTGTTAGTTATAGCTACCATGTAAATTTGACTTAGCAAAGAAAATGTAATTTGTTAATAATTTGAATATATATTCTAGGGTAGTTGTCACAGGCTTAACTTTGAACATGAAAATTTTGCATCCGTTATGGCCTGATTGCCCACGAATCAGCCATGCATGGCAGTTGTGCTGCCTTATCTGCACAGATTCAGGTAACCGTCCTCACATGCCTGGCACATGCACCATGTTGTACTTAGCTAATTATCGCGCACCTTAACCACGTACCAGCAACAAAAAGCCATTGAGCTAGCCTTGTGCCCATCCTTGTTGCGTCTTCGTTCTACAATTGTGTACCAATGGTTTTCCATGTCGCACGCACTACTGTGACCAGAACGTGGCATTGCACCCACATTCTGCCCACATTGCCTTAACCTCGTGCAAAGGACTTACCTTGGTTTTATGCTGCGCCCATGAAACCTAATCCTATAGTTGTGACTAGGATTGCCCCAACATCGCCCAATACCCACCAGCATTGCCCAACGACACCCTATTTTGCCAACGCATGTTGATACTTGTTACCTTGACCTTGTGCAAAGGTCTTCTCCAGTGTCGTACCATGCCCACGAACACCAATCCTAGCATTGTGACTAGGATCACCTTGAGCCTTGCTATAGCGACGCCCAATGCCCAACAACATTGTCCTCTGACGCCCTTGTATGCCGACGCATGTCGCACCCTGGTTTCCCCACCTAGCCAAGATTCTTAGGTAAGCCACATCCCAAGACTTCCCATCACGTGTAAGACTTTCCTTACACCTTACCTTATTGTATCAGCACCCTTAGCACACCTAGGTTCATTGCCATGACGAGGGTCTTCGCGGGGAGGGGTCCCCTTATAATACCTTAAGCAAAAAAGCATCCATTGAAGATAAGTTGAGAGAAATCGTTTATGATTGTTTGGACACGTGCATAGAATACCTGCAGACGCATCAATGTGAAAATGCGATTAAATTCAAGTGGAAGGTGCTCCAAGGGTGAAAAGGCAAACCTAAGAAAATGTGGGATGAGACAGTTCAGAACGATCCGATTGATTTGAAGTTAGCTGAGTTGATGGCCCTTGAACAATCTCTATAGTGCAAAAGGATTCATGTAGCCGACCTTACTTAGATAGGACAAAAGCTTTGTTGTTGTTATTGTTGTTGTTGTACCTTAGCTCTATATAAAACAATTTTAGTGTATTGTATTTTTTTTTTCTTGTTTTAATTTTAATTAATTATCTCAAATAGTAAGATATCATCATTATTGTCAAAATATGTTCATAAAATATAAAGTAGAGAAAATTGCAAAAAGAAAAGAGTAAATAAACAAGTTTATGGTTTCGGTATCTTATAAACCGAAAATTATGATTACAAAATCCTCTTACAAAATCGGTGGTTTATAGTTCGCTTTCGATTTTGTGGTTTTCTTAGCGATTTCAGTTTAACTCTTTGTCCAACCTGCACCAAAACTGACCATCCCTATAGTTGCTAAACTTTGAGAATTGGCCTATGTATGTCCTTAGTTTCAAGTTTGAACCTTCTTGGCCTCATCGCTCTTCACCAGAGCAACTGGAGGATGCTTGATTTTACATTCAGTCTCATCATGACCTTGCTTATAGCAGTGAGAACAATAACTGGGGAGAGATTCATACTTAATTTTTTGCCAAAATTTATCCTTTCCATAACCAATCCATACTCTGTTTAGAAGTTCTTTCAATAAGTCCATCCCCACAGATTCCAATGAAGTGTCGCCTTGCCAATTGGGCAGTGGTTGCATCCATGTTCATAGGGTTGCCAACAACACTTGACAATGAAAACAATGTGGCCTATGTGTTAAAATGAACTGACAAAAATTCCAATTCAATTTAGACAAAGGCTAACGAGGATTCAGTGTTGGCTCTGAAGTCACTTGTCCATTTAAAAGGTATGCATAGGACAACCTCGGATAAACCATTGATCTTTCATCCACATACTCTGAAAATTCTCTTCACAATTCAATCGGATAAGACATTTTAGATCCAAAAATCCAATTTCGAATGCAATTGTCAAGCCAATCAAGTGGAAGGACTTTCAAATCTTATCAGAAACAAGCCTTTCATGTGAAAAAATTCCTACCAAAGCAAATTTAAATAGAGAAGCCGAGGCAGCTATTTCAAGAAGATAGTCGGTTCTCCCTTGAAGGCTTGAACAGGCTTCATAATATCTAAAGCAGAGTTTGTTGGTGATACAGATTAGCTAATGGAGTTGCTTTGAACGGAACTGGAGATGCCAACAAATAGTTAAAGGAAGCATCGGATTGGGACTCTAGCCATTTGCTGGTGGAAGCCATGGCCTAGCCACTAGTGGTCACCAAGCAAGAGCACCTCGGGTACAATACGTGGCATCTGCAACCATAATAGGCTTTGGTCAGAGACTAGATTTGGTTACAAAAGTTTTGGATCTAGTCTGAAAAGGCTGGCAAAGGCTATTTGGGGTTAGAGACAACACCACAAACTAGATTGTCCGAGATTAGCGACATTGGAGGGTGGGTAACAAGCTTGGAGCAACGCAGCGGCAATGGTTTAGGTGGAGGGCAATGGCGGCTAGGGTTTGGTCGTAGCAGGCTAGCAGCTAGGGTTTAGGTCACCAGAAATTGGCAACAACAAGAGGGTCGGCAGCAACGAGGCTAGAGCTTGGCGGCAACTAAGGTTTAAGCTAGGGCTGGAGCGCAGGTACAAGTATAAATATTTACTAAAATGCAAATATAGTTAATATCCAAACATTGTTCTCTCCAATTTGAGCTCTTGAACATTGTATTTTTCCTCAGATTTCTAATGATCCTTATTCTATATTTCACATGAATTCACCAAACAACCTAAGTAGAGTAAATTGGGTTATGTGTAAGATTTTTTTGAATATAGTGCTCCCTTCAAAACATAAAAATCCAAAGAAAATAGACAAAATAATCCGAGACAACTTGGTCTCAATCTGATAAACTAGCAAAAACAAAAACAATTAACATAGAGGCAAGTAAGGAGAATTTTACCTTACACAATCTTTAACTCCACATGACCTGGACTAGTTGTCTATGGCTACATCTTTTAAGATATGTCAATGGTATTATGAACATTTTTGCCTAAGTTCTAGAAAGATAATGATTTGGGAAAGAGTTGCAGATATTCAAATATTAGATTACAGAAAAAGGATGGTGGAACAATGGGATTTTGGCAGATATCAAGTTGTTGAAGCCAATACGAATCTCCTTTCAAAGGCTAGGGGCTTGTAAAAAATACAAGGGAAGTGGCTAGGGATTTGTGGACAATCTTAGTTATTTAAGTTCTTTCAAGCATTGAACTGATAGAGTTTTTTTTTTCTTCTTGTTTATGGACTTAAATAAACAAGCCTTCTTTGTGATGTTTATTTTTCGGGTTTGAACTTGGGAATGTTTATTATACACAATCATATATTATTTATTATCAAAAAGACTGTAATTATATAGTTCAAAACTTGACCCGAATAGAGTACCAAAACTAACTGTGAATTGTAAAAGCAGACCAAAGATGACTACACCCCATGTTTCACATACCTAACCCATACAACAGAGCACAACAAATCAAGAACCATATAACATTCTCAACTTTGTTAAACAAACTCTTTACTTTAGTGATAGAATAGAATAACACTTATTGAAATGTTCAAACATTTTTTTTATCCTAGGTATCATTTTTCTCATCAATATTAAATTGAAATTATATGTGTTAATTCTAATTTTTCTCGGTATCATTTTTCTCATCAATATTAAATTGAAATTATTTGTGTTAATTCTAATTTTGAGAAAAATATGTACATATATAAATCTGAGATATATCAACTCCTAAACAACAACCACAAACCTACCTAAGTAGGGCACCTACCAGGACCTTTTTAGCCATTAGGCTCAATTAAATATAAACATTTTTTGAGCGGTTGGTAGTAACCAAATATTCTTCAAAACGTTCTTCTTAGGGCTCTTCCTTGACCTTTTAGTATCTTTGATTTGCACAAAAGTCTTTTTTTTATTTTGTTTCTTACAAATGCCTCTATCTATCTCCAGTGCTTTGTGCCCCTACAATTTCTTGTCTTATCACTCATCATGTTCCAACTGCAAACAATTTGCTGAACATGGCTTTTCCCCCAATCAACATTTTGATCACACAACATTATTAGTCTTAGCAGTAATTTAATCTGTTAGAAAGCTTCCCCTTCCAAATTCCTTGTCGCCAACTAAGGAGAGGAGGAGGCATTGAAAGACAACCTTATCTACATCAAACATAACATTTTTCTCCTAGTTATATTAGGCTTTTATGTTATGAAAGAGTATCACAATATTATTATTATTATTCAATTTTCACCATTTCTAAGATACTACAAAATGTGCTCCCACTGAATACTAGGTGGTGAATTCCATTCGTTTCATCCATGAACAAATGCACAAAAGAAATAACAGGAAAAACTATAAAACAAAGAAAAACAAAAACAATGTATTTTAGGTCACCAGGTGCATGTATATGCACAAGGTATTGCAGGGCACCAGGCATACACTTTACTTGAAGTCAAAAGCATATCAAATAAGAGAAGATTGTAAAAGTTGGATAAAATGCCAGGTACATGAGCAGATATCTTATGTTAGAAATAGACTGTATATGCCTCAAATGGTTTTTTAAGTACATTCAACATGAAGAAAACACTTGATTCATCAGTACAGAAACTTGTACCTAGTCCAAAAAACCAAAAGAACAATGAAAATTCAAAATTAGTGACAAAACACATTGTTTTATGAAATACATCCGTGTAAAAACTTCAGTATAAAATCATAATGTGAAGCCTGAATCCAAACAGAACAAATTTCCGGATGAAATCTCCTTCCCAAGAAAGCACAACAAACTAATCTTCCAAATGCACAACTAAATCAATGAAAGCATGCACTTTAGGATAGAACCCATATAATGTACTCAGTTCACCATAGTCGAAAATGTATCATCCAAAACCAAACCAACCCATAAGTAATGTTTACATGACTAAATAATATTTTATTCCGAATTAAGGGAATTTCCAACTTAGCACCAAATGCACTAAACGTGCAATAATGCCCAGTGAGAAATACAATCACCAAAGCTTAACAATTACCAACATAGAAGCACCAAAAATACACAATTTTATCCAACTGTCAACTGGACTAATGAGAAGACGGCGACAAACAACTAAAACCCCCAACATATCATGAAAATAGTATAATAGGGCCATTCAAAAACGAAAAAGAAATGTGGCAAGGAATTAAGGATTACGTCAAGCAGAACGAGAAGTTCCTCGGCCGAATTCGAAGGCTGAAGCAGCCTATTCCCAGCTTCCATTAGATGTTCTTCAAGCTTTCTCTTCGCAGACATCTTTTAATCCTCTCTCTACTTTCTGATCTTCCTCAAAATTACCAAGTCTCAATTCCGCTTGAAACAATCGAAACCTAAAAACCCACGAAAAGAAATAGCAAACTCTCGCGCTCTTAGAGGGAGGGTTCAAAATTCAAAAGGTCTTAACAGAGAAATAAGTATTCCTTGCCCACAAATAAGTTAATCAGTACTAACAGAGATAAATGTGAATGCGAGGCCAAATATACTACGTTCTCTTTTTATACTTGGCTCTCGGACGGTTGGGAGTAGTGGACGTTGCTGCTCCAAGACGTGATTATTCCACTTACCTTTCACCTGATCATAGGCGCTCTTCCCAATATAAAAGTGTGAGTAGTAGGGTGATGGATATGATTTAGTTGTTCTTTTGGCTTTCCACTATATTTGACTATTGTCCATTGTGTTGGTCTGCTGTCCTGGACTGTCCGAATTGGCTGCCACGCTGGGCTAGTAGCGGATTGGTTTGGGTTGTTATTAGAACCTCTTTTAGCTCATCTAGGTTTGTATCATCCTTAGGCACATTATCTCGGCTCATCCACGTCTAGGCATGCTTAAATAGATAGGACGATTGATAGGGATTTAACCTCGATCATTTGCCCCCCTAACCTGCATATTATTCCCAAGGAAGAAAACGAAGAGTCATCTCCTTTCATTGGCAACGTTCAGTAAGTCCCCTTATCTTTCCTCCTATGTATTTCCTTGTTATTTTGTTTGTTCATCTTCTTGTCTTGCTCTCCTCGTTTGTTCATTTCACTGTAATACTCTTCTTTCATGACTTCTACTCTGTCGAATAGTCTCCCTGAGACTGGTTCGTCATCTACATATGGTTTTGAGACCGCCACACATTCGGATGCTCTTCCTTCTGTTGATTCCCTCATAAATTAGGGTGACCATGGCCCCTCGAGTATTTTCAAACTCCGAACATAGTACAGGATTCCTGAATCGATTTCTATTAGGGTTCCAAATAGGGATGAGCGTCTTTACTCCCCTAGGGCAGATGAAATATGTCACTTTGTCTAGATGTCTTCCATTTACTTCTGTTTCTTTGTGATTTCTTTAGTCAAATAGAGATTATTCCAACCCAATTAACGTCACACCCCACCCCGAACACCCATCATCATGGGGCCGACGTGATGACAACATAACATCACCTAAACGACTAACCAACCATAATTCGACAATATACAAACTATTCATCTATGCAACATATACAAAATTTAATATGATAGAAAAATACACCGTCCCAAATAAGAACACACAAACGAATCCCATAAACTTCTCTTAGATTCACCTCTGACACCCCCACCTCATTATATTTCCTCTCAATTAACTTCAACGCACGACCCGCATAACTCTATCTAGCGCCAGTAGGGGACAAACCAACTCCTAACTATTTCACCTGCGAGTGTACTGTCTTCTTAGTAAAAATCATTTTCTACATAATAATAATACATTATAAATAATACAACATTTAAATGGATCAAGCGTAAATATATAAACACCACATAGTTGGTAAAATTTTCAGTATATAAGCAGTGAAAATAAAGCGATATAAATAAGTTCCATTCCAATCCATCCAGTATAAAATCATACCAATTACCATAATAAATAATAAATCACTCAATATAAGTAAAACACCACATCTCAAACATACATCTCAACCCCATATCCACCAGCTAAGCCATAGTGATCGTTTTAACCTCACGATCGGGAGTTGCAACGATACTGTAACCATCCGTAGAATATGCCTTCCTAGCGGACCTAACTGCGCAGATCACCGCCTACCGGACATCTTCGGAGGCCAATAATATAAATCACCACATAATATCAATCACCATAATAAATATCCATCTGTCGAACCACCCTCCAGATAGACCATAATATGAATCACCACCTGCCGGACCACTCTCCAGACAAGACATCATAACCTATGGTATAGTCAACTCAATAATATCATCATCAAATCACAAATCAATATCCATCTGTCGGACCACCCTCCGGACAGACCATAATATAAATCACCACCTCATCAATACCGTCAAAATCACCAATGTCCACCTCTTTTTCGCAAAACCAACTTTTAAATCCGAAAATCATATTTTTCACTTTTGATTGAAAACCGTCTAATTTTAACAGAACCATTTTCCCCCTCTCTATTTTTATGAAAACCAAATATTTTCTATCCTCTTTTAAAACCACCAAATTTAACAAAACTCATTTTTCAACTTTCTTTTAAAACCACCATATTTTAACGAAAATCCATTTCCGCCAACTCACCCAAAATCCAACGAAAATTATTAAATATCATTCTTTTCAGAAACCAATATAATTCCCCAAAAATTCGTTTCACCAACTCACTCCAAAAACCTGCTTGATCCATTATCATTTTGAAATCATACAGTGGAAGTAAACAGAGATTTCATCAAATGTATATATAAAAATAGTTTGGCAAGAAGACAGTACACTCACCTGATATTCCACTCTCAAAAGCTCCACCGACTATCCGCTACCGAACTTCCGATAATTGTAAACCTATTTGTGACAGAACCTAAATTAATATTTTATATAGAAATAACCTAATCATGCCATGAAATCCTAATTTCCGAAATTTTTCTATTTCCCGCATTTCTTTTGGAATATTATCATTTAGTTAATATTGTTCCGTTACAGTTTACTATATATAAACTTTGTTCTTATAAACGATTTCATTATTTGTTTTCCATTATTTCGACAACTTCAACGCTAGTAATTAAATTAACAAATCATGAAATTTTAACGAGAAACGTTACCCGCTCCGAATCGGTTGTCGATCTCCTCACAAATTCTTTAATTTTTTGCTTACTGCTGCCCACTGCCTAAGCGAACTCGCGCAATTTTAGTTCCTAATGTTCCACCGCCTAGGCGAAACCGTCACCGCCTAGGCGGACGATCGTCTTCTTCTTTGCTCTGTTTTGGGTTTTTCAGTCGCCACTCTCTTTCTCTCTCACCTTACCAACTGAACTCCGGCATTCACCACCACCAATGGCCCACCCACACACACAACACACACTGTGACGAACACACACACACACACAGCAGCGCCGATCACGCACGCTACTTACCTGCACACACCGGAAACAGAGCACAACACACACACTTGCACACAGCCGGTAGCGGAGAGCACACCCCCATACAAAACCGAGCAACCACTCCCACAAAGGAAACATGCACACACACCAGCACATACAATGGCACCCACACAACCGACATCTCTCTCTCTCTAACTTTCTACTGCCGGAAATGATCAAAACCCACACCGCTGGCACATACACACACTCAGTCCGTGATCACCCACACGCACACCGCCGTCGGAACCCATGCACACACAGCCTCACCAAAATAGAAACAGGAAACAGGGGAATACAAACAAAGCAAGCACAAACAACACACATACATACACGCAGCATATACACACAACGAAACCCACAAGTCACTGCCGGCGAACCCCACACGATCGGTAACATAACCCACCGGCGGATCTCTCTTTCTCCGTCACTTTCTCTCTCTCTTCTCGATTTCTCTCGATCCTTCTCCCTTTCTCTCTTATGAATGTATGTATATATATATATATGATGACAAATGAGGGCCGGCTAAGTGGCCCTCATTTCCACTACTCCTATCTATCTATCTATGTATATAATATATATAGAATTTACACAATCCTCCCCATTATTTATTTAAAATTTTAATTACACCCATTCTCATTTTTTAATGTTTTGAAAAATTACAATTTGATCCCTAAAATTTTAATCCACATAATTAATTTACACCATCCACCCCAATATTTTCGAAACATTTTAAAACGCGACTTTAAATTATACGTATACCCAAGGTCGGGGTCTTACAATTAATGTCTAATGGCTTCCACCAAATCATGGGTGTCCTAGTCCTCTCTCGAGCCAACAATGTCGCCCTTACCATTGACATGGTAAGGAGTATTTTTTTCAATGAAATTCAAAAAGGAAATTGATCTCTCACCCTCGGTAAAAAAGTGAAAAAATTATTTTTTGTTTTTAAGCGGTGGTTGGGAGTTCTCCCCAGAAGAGAAAAGAATAACCCCCATAGTTTTAAAGCATTTTAATCGTCCAAGTAATATCCATTTGCCTTTCACATTTTTTTGTTCCCAATCTTATTTGATTGTCAACTCTAATTACACGTTGCGTCATTTCCTTCATCTTTTGCCCTTCTTCATGATTTGTTTGTTTATGTGTAAATGGGCAAATCATGAACATGCCTTTTACCATCAGTGTAAAGTGGTTTTTAAAGGTTTTTGCAGTAAATTTTGAAATGATGGCTTTTTTGGAGTCTATTATTTGTTAGACTTACGGCTCGTTTGGTTAGATAGAATAAAATCAAGATGAAATAGAAATTAAAAAATAAATGAAATGAGAGATAATGAAATAAATTTGTCAATAGAATTATTATTTCATTATCTTATTTGGTTGTTATTACATATTTAAACAAATAGAATAAAATAATATTCTTTTACAAATTCATTCACAAATACACCTAATAATAATTGTAGTTCTCGTATTTGTATATATTTTTTTATGTGGCTCTTTAATTTATTTATTTTTGTCAAGGTCCTCATATTTGCACACGATTTATTAAGTGATATTTCTGTCAAAAAAAAAAAAAAAAAAAAAGGGTTAAATATAAGGGATTTAAAGCACATACAAACTTCAAGAATAAAAAGGTAATTTTTTGTTTTTTCCTTTTTTTTTTTTTTTTTACTTTTTCTTTTTTCTCTCTCTTCAGGTCTTCTCTCTTCCCCTCTCTTCAGCTTCTCCAAGAGAAGCTTGTTTTTCCTCTGTTTTTTTTTTCTTTGAACTCCGGCCGACTGTAAGAATTTAGAGAGAGACAATATATAGAGAGAGAGACAGTAGTGTGTGTGAGAAAGAGAGAGAAGTATCGAACCAAACATTCCAAATCCCCGGCGCCCATTCCGCCGCCACCGCCACCTTCACCTTCACGATCACCCTTACGATAAAAAGCTCCATACTCGGAAAAACCCAAATCACTGCCAAACAAATCCTAATCAACGGCTTCTTCTCGCTCTGTTTTGACGCCGAGAGCCGAGAGGTTTATATACATCGAGAACCAATACTTCATCGGAGGCTGCCATTTATGGGAGCAAGACCAAAACTCCGGCTGCCGGAACTTAATTCCGGTAGAAATTGCACTCAAAATCACTTCCAAAATCAGAGCAAACGAACGATGCGCGGTCTATATACTAATACCCATGTGGCAGGACGGTTTACCGGAGAGCGAAGTCGTTCGGGAAATGCTACACTAGACACTAGAGAAACGATGAAGATGATGTATAGATTGAACGGAGAGGCGATAGAGGGGAGTGGAGAAGCAGGGGATGATCACCATCCATTTGATTATTTGAGTTTCTTCTGTTTGGCTAATAGGGAAAAGAAATTAAAAGGAGAATTGAGTTTCTCATCCGTATTGGAATGCTCAGATGTTCATGATCTATGTCCATTCCAAGATAATCATATTAACTTTCTTACCCCTGAAGTTTGAATGAGCCCATTTCCATTCCTAATCCCCTGCGCCCATTTGAAGCATTCCAAGATCTATGTCCATTCCATTCCAAATACCCTGCCTGCGCCCATTTCCAAATGTATATAATTGCTTCTAATGTTTTTCCCCATATGTATATATATTTGTTCTTCAGCTGAAGGAGAGGTGAAGAGAGCGAAGCTGGAGAGAGAGAGAAACAATAAGCTGAAGGATAAGGTGGCGGGAGGAAGAAGAAGAGATAAACAAGAACAAAAACGAAAAAGAAAAAGGGAGAAAATCACCTTTTTTCCTAATATTTTAACGCACAGTAAGACCACATTGTGTAAATACAACCGTCACTTTAACAAAAAAATAAAATTAAATTAAAGGGATAAATAGAAAAACGTATACAGATACGAAAACCAAAATTGTAATTTGCCCTAATAACTTATTTTAAAAAAATGACTACAAAATATGAGTAATATCTCATACGAAAAATGTTCAAAATCTACCAACAACTAAATTCGTTTTGTTCTTAAATTTTTATTTTCGTTTTGTGAGCACAAATAATTTTTTTTTTTTTTTTTTTTTTATCAAATATCTATTTTTATTTAGGAATAGAAACATATTTTTGTTCTCAGGCTCCCACTTCCATTTCCTCTATATATATTCCCAAATTTCTATTTCTGATTCAGAAAAAATAATTAGATTTTTTTGTTTTTGTTTCGAGAACAGTTATATATTTTTTGTTCTCAAATTTATGTTTCTATTTCAGGAATATGAATTGATTTTTTCGCTTTTAAATTTTTATACTTGTTCAAAATGTAAAGAAATATGTTTCTGTTTATGAAACATAAACAAAAATCTGGAAACAAAAAACATGTTTTTATTCCAAAAAGAATTGAGAACAAAAAAAATCAATTTATATTCAAAACAAAAACAGAATATTAGAAAAAAGAATCTATTTTTTTTCTCAAAATAATAATATAAAATTGAGAACAAAATATTTTATTTCTGTCATTTAATGAATAATATTTATTTTATTTTTTATTCAAATTAATATATAACTAAATCGATAAAAATTAATTTATCGGAAATATCGAAGTCATTTTTAAATTGAGAATTATAGGCCAAAATGAGGTGAGATATTTTAGGCGTAACCAAAAAAAAAAACCAACCAAGAACTATAGCATCCGAACTGGTTTGAGCAGTTCGTCGTTTCTCGTACTTAGTGATTAATCAAAAATGGCTGTAGCAGCTCATTGCTTGTCGTAGTTAATGACTGATTTGAGCTAGTTTAACAGCTCGTCTTTTTTCGTACTTAGTGATTAATCCGAACTACTTGTAGCAATTCGCCATTTGTCGCACTTAACGACTTATCTGAGCTAATCTAACAGCTAGTCTTTTTCTCGCACTTAGTGATAATCTGAACTATTTGTGGTTGTTCGCTATTTGTCGCACTTAGCGATTGATCCAAGCTGGTTTAGGAGCTCATTTTTTTCTCACACTTAGCGAGTAATCCAAACTGGTTGTAGTAGTTTGCCTTTTGTCACACTTAGCGACTAATTTGAGCTGGTTTAACAGGTTATCTTTATAAACACTGCATTTTGTCCTACTCGTTTTCGCACTCTGTAAAAATATCGGGTCTAAAGTAAAAATTTAGACAAACTTTAAACTACGTTTAAACGGACAAATTTTTGCCTTAGATTCAATGTTTAAATTCCATTTAATGTTTTGAAAAGAAAATAAATAAATAAAATCGACAATTTGAATTAATTGGGCAAAAAATAAAGTTTCAAGCTAAAATTGAAATTTCTAAAAGTTAATTGGGGACCAAATTTGTTAAATTGAAAGTGTATTTTCATATAATATCACTTTGGATATATATTTTTTTCCACCCCTTAATTTTAAGAAATTTCACTAATTCCAACCACTTTTCATTATAGCCCCCAAAACTGTATTTTTTGCCCATTTTGTCAAATTGACGACCAAGGACATTATATTTTTTAAAATTAAAATTTTCAATATTAATTTGGATAGTTTAATTTCACTTTTGTCGTTTTAATTTTAAGAAAATTCAAAGAACTCAATTGTAATTGAAAAAACATGCTTAAATCACAAAAAAAAAAAACACTTAATGAGCACTCTTTAGGAATAAGATGGGGAATAAGATTCTCAAATTGGACTAGGGGAGGTCAAATCAAGAAGGTTTTACATATAAGAGCATACAAAACCATTTTCTAAAATGATATGACTAGGAGAGATCAAACCAAGAAGGTTTTACATGCAATACCCCAAAATAGGGGGCTATTGTGTTAATTTCACGAAATAGGGGGTACCCCCCATCATTAGAGTAACATGGGGCACGAAAAACAACGGTCGCGCCCTCGCTAGGGTGCGCGCCCTGGGGAGTGTGCCAATGGCTACCTCTATAAATAAGAGTGACCTCATTTCATTTTAACTTGCTAAATTTTTCCCTCTTGCATGTGTACTCTCTCTCTCTACATGCCAAGAACACTTTCTATCTCTAGAAAATATTTTTTAAAAATTATATTGTAGTTTTTTACAAGTCTTAAATTCTCTACAAAAAAAATCAAAGAATAAAAAAAGAAAAAGAGAAGAAGAAGAAGGAGCAAACAAAGGAGAAGAAAAACCATCATTCAAAAAGGCAAGGTAAGTTCTTAAAACTCCTAAATTTATTTAAATTTTTTGTCAAAACAAAGACAAACAAACAAAAACAAAAATAAAAAGCGGTCAAAACCCGGCAAAAAATACAAGCCGTTCTCCGAGAACACACAAAAATAAATTTACTTTTCTTCCATTTATTTTTATTGTCATTGACTTTTCACACTTTACTTTTTTGCATTTACTTTTTAGTTATTTGCTTTACCGCTCTGCAATAGTCTAGGCCTTGGACTGACACTAAGTCACAAACCTTGGCCTAACACTTTTTTGCTTTTTCTAGTCAAGTCCTTGGACTGACATTGTACTTATATTATATTTATATCAGTCGAGTCTTGCTTATGCTAAAAGGTAGAATAAAAAAAAAAAAAAAAAAAAACTCTATTTCTTTGGAGACAATGGAGGATTTTCCATACCTGATTTTAGGTTTCTTATTTTGTGAGAAACTTTAAGTAAGGTTTAGGAAAATCTTTCCTCCAAATGATTCTAGTTAAAATTATTATGGCAAAATTTTGTCTTCTTCATTTTGGATAAAAATATAAAAATCAAGTCTCATTATTTTTTTCCAAACAAATAACACTTCAAAAAAATATATTTTGTTTTTATTCTTTACTTCAAAGAAGTCTTTTGCATGAAAAATAAAATGATTTTCCTCATCTAAGGAAACTCAAAGAAAAATCTTTCTAAAAACTTTTCTTTAAGTTCAGAGTAATCAGGAGTTTTACCGAAAAGGCGTTCAAATGGAGATTGGTTTTGTTATTCTCAAACCACATGAACACAACAAACTGGAACCAAGGGCTCGTTTGTGTTGTTTTCTTGGATATGGCATCGAACATAAAGGGTATCGGTGTTGAGATCCCATTTCTAAAACTCTTCATATCTCGTGACATGTCATCTTTTGGGAACATCAAATATTTTCTTCCTTACAGTCATTTGACATGTCAACCCTCACCAACTCCAGATTTTTTACTGATCTATCCATTGAGTTATTTCCAGAGGATACAATTCTAGTTATTGTTGAGTCCACTCCAACACCACCAGTTGAACCTAGCCCTGCATCTTATGCTAAGTTCATCCTAGAACCACCAACTGAACTCAATCCAGAACCACTAGCTAATCTCACCCTTCTAACTCCAGCGACCATGCCTGAGACTTCTCCTGTGGTCGATGATCCTGTATCGCCTTCTGTTGACACCCACGCCCTAGATCACCCTCGCTGCTCTACCAGGGCCTCATTCCTCATTCATATCTTCTCCAAAATTGATACTGGTACAAATCTTTCCCCTGCTCTCTCACTTACTACAGGTAATTCCTCTTGGTTCTTTGATTCTGC
This sequence comes from Eucommia ulmoides, assembly GCA_016647705.1. Taxonomy (NCBI): domain Eukaryota; kingdom Viridiplantae; phylum Streptophyta; class Magnoliopsida; order Garryales; family Eucommiaceae; genus Eucommia; species Eucommia ulmoides. Next base: position 56,121,734 of record CM028332.1, read on the forward strand.
TTGTTGTAATCACATGACATCTGATCCCAATATTTTTTCAACCAAATTATCTGCAATGAATATCCCTAGTTTTCATACTGTTAATGGTTCTCAAATGCCTGTTACACATACCGGTCAGGATTTTACTTTTCATCTTTTTATTCCTGACACGTATTTGATTCCAAACCTCACCTTAAATCTCTTGTTTGATGGGCAATTTTGTGAATTGGGATTTGAAGTCATATTTTCTAATAATGGTTGTCGTGTACAGGATCCTTGGACAGGAGAAACTCTTGGGACTGGTCGTAAGGTTAGACACCTATTTGAACTTACTAGTTTACACCTTCCATCTCCAACTTCACCATCACCACAACCAAATATCCCTTCATCAACCTGTGCAACCTCACCACTACCGCCAGTATCATCTTCCTCATCCTTATCTCTACAACCACCAGTGTCTCTCCCACCCTCCCAACTTTGGCATGCTTGGTTAGGCCACACTTCATCTAACTGACTCAAATTGCTTCTCTCTAGTGGTCAGTTAGGTTTAGTTCAACATGAGTCCTTCAAATGTATCTACTGCTAACTTGCCAAACAACCAACCCTACCTTTCAAAGAGAGTCATTATTTCTCTTGTACTCTTTGATCTAATTTATTATGATATTTGGGGGTCTTCTCCTCATGCCTCGATGGGTGGCCTTCGTTACTTTGTTATCTTTGTGGACGACTATACTCGATATACATGGTTGCTTCTTATGAAACATCGATCCGAACTATTCCAAATATATTTTGAATTTTCTTCTATGGTTCAAACCCAATTTTCTAGAAATATCAAAGTTTTTCGCTCTAATAATACAATGGAATACAAGGATCGTGCTTTTCTTAACCTGCTTTGCAAAAATGGCACGCTCTTTCGTCGCTCGTGTCCTAGTATATCCCAACAAAATAGACGAGCCGAACGTAAACATAGATATATTCTTGACACAGTTTATGCTCTCTTCATTTCTTCATCATGTCCTGAGCGTTTTTTGGGGTAAGGATGCCTTCACAGTCGTCTACACAATAAACCGTGTCCCTTCTGCTACAATCCAAAAAACCGGTCTAAAAACGCCTAAACCTGTCAAAGTGAAGTACACTAGTGAATCAGTGACGTGGCGGTCAGCGGATGATGTGGCAGTCAACATGCTGACGTGGCACTTAGGTGGACGCTGACTGGATTTAGGGTTGACGTGGCACAACTGGTTTGAACAAGGCACGTAGATCTAACGCGAATAGGGAGCTGACACTTTGAGTCACACGTGAGGGCGCTTGAAATATCGGAATGGAATTCTGTTTGTGTAGTTCGAATCGTCTCGTCGAGACGGTTTTGATAGTATAATGTAGGATTGATTTGGAGCCCCGGTTGAGGCTGTGATCCCAAAATTCGAGACGACAAAGGATGGTGGTACTGCAGGTTGTTGACGGCGCATGAGAGCACGTGTGATCTCCAGTGGCGGTGGTTTTGGTGGCTTTATGTTCGTCTCTGCAAGACGAAGATGGTGGTGTGATGATTGTTGATACTGGAGAAAGAATGACGCCTACATTAGCGATGAAAGTTTCGGGAGAATAAGGGTGGCGGCGACGGAAGTTTTAGGGTTGCGAAAATTTTAGGAAAAACAGGTCTAAGAATGACTTGCTCTTGATATCATATTAAGATAATTGAGAAGTGAGAGAAGAATCATAAATTGGTATTATGAAAAGTGATATAGTTATATTACAATGATATACACATATTTATAGGGGAAGTGAGGGTTAAGATTTTGCCCTAATGGGCCACGTGGGCCAAGCCCATATAATACATTAATACATTAACATCTTCTTTTAAATAAAATACTTTCTCTCCTTAAAAATATGTTTTCTTCTAAAAAATAAGGTTTTTCCTAACAATGATTTTTTTTTTTTTGAAAATACATTTCTTTTCTTTAAAAAATGTCTTCTTCACAAAAAGACAAAAAACAAATCTCAATAAATGTTTTCTTCACAAGAAGAAAAAAGTTTCCAAAAAATGCTCATTCTTTCTCAAAATTGTTTTCTTCACAAGAAGACAAAATCTTTACTAAAAATGTTTCTTCTCTGAAAATATATTTCCTTAAATGTTTTTATTTCATAAAAATTAAAATTTTGTTTTTTAAAAATTTCTTTCTATTTTAAAAAAGGTCTTCCTCACAAGAACAAAAAATTTCTTAAAAATATTTATTTTTGAAAGATTTTTTTCCCATTAGTTTTAAAAACAAATCTTGCTTCCTTGAGCAAAAAATTTCTTTCTATTCAAATTGTTTTCTTAAAAGTTTTTCCAAATCTGTTTTTTTTAAAGTAAAAATGTTTCTTAAAATTTTTTATTTTTATTAATCATTTTTTTCATAAATAAAATTCTCTTTGCTTCTAAAAAGTATTTTCCAAGATAATTTTTTTTTTAAATTATTTTTTTTTCCACCAATAAAAACAACAAAAATATTTTCTTACTTCTTAATTTTCCTTCTCATTAGAACTTTTCTCAAAAAATAAATTGAAAGTCTTTGGCGTTTACATTCATTCTCTTAATAAATAAGTTTTGTCATCATAACTTAAACTTAAGAGAGAGAGAGAGAGAGAGAGGGAGAGAGAGTGAGAACCTTCCCCCGGGACCAAAACTTGTCGATTTTTCCATCATCGATAGGTGGTTTAAAAGGGGAACATATTTTTACATTTTTACTTGGTTTATTTTTTTTATATTTCATTTTTTTACTTGCATGCTTATTGGCCTTACTTCATGAACACGTCATAATAAATTAAAATAAGGGTAAAAAGATCATGTTAACCAACCAAATTAGACAAAACTTGGACTTTATTTAATTTGAAATATTTAGACACTGGGGTACCGTTTTCAAACGGGTGTCTTGGGGTGCGTAACATCTTTCTCAAGCATAATTGACCTCTGAACCTAAAGACTACCTTGATTAAGACCATTTTGAGTCAAAATCTGGATCATTTTAAAAGTTTTCTTTCTTTATTTTATTTCTCTTTTCTTCTTTAAAAACCAGTGACCTAGCACACCCATGCTAGGTTGAGACTCCAAATCTTCAAAAAATGTTCGGCCCAAGTAAATTAGTTTGAAACTGATGGCTTAGAAATGCCCTTGAACTTATTTTTTTCTAAAATTATTTTCAGAAATAAAACTTATCTAAACGAATTTTCAAAAGGATAAGGTGTTTTAAAAAATAAACGGGATCCCGAATTTAACACCAGTGCTCAGTTGTGTTGTCATTCACAAGCAAAATCCAGGGCGCATCGGTTGGTGACTTCGCTCAGGAGAACCAAAGGGTCAAGTCCAGTGGTATTTAAATAATTTCAAATAAAATCCAAGTCCAAAACTTTGTTTCATTTTGTTGGTTGAGATAATGAATTCTCCCTTAGCAAAAAATAGAAACATAATAAAAATAATAATAAAAAGATAAAATAATAATGATATTTGTCTTCTTTCCATTTTGCATAAGTATATAAGCATGTTTACTTGTCTTTAAGTTATTGTGACATATTCTTGCTTATTTACTGCTTTAAATACCTACTTTAAAATTCTGATTTAATTTTTTGTCATTTAAATTTTGCATTTATTTTATTTACCGTTTTCTATAAATATTTTATTGCGATTCTCTCCAAGGCGAGCACCCCATTTCATTTGCATCTATTCTGATAAACCTAAAGTCGTGGATCTCATTAGGAGGCCGACAATAGAGACTGAAATGGTGTGATTTCATCACGCCGATCTAAGCTTCGAAACCCTGTAGGACTGGAAAAGAGTCAATAGGGGCTAGGTCGCACGGTTCATCCATCGGGATTCGGCCTCAAAACTCGCCTCGCTTGGATTACCAACCAACGATGGATGTTCTCCCGGGAAGGATGCCAGAGGTTTGAAGATCTGGAGGCCGAACTTTTTTAGGATGCAGTAGAAGGAAAACCGTGAACCTCATATAGTGAGCCTAAGATAGAATGCTGCCAAAACCTGGATTTTTAAGGATAATACATAGGATTGGAGAGATATGTTATACACTGCTCTATATTGCTTTATTTTATAGTCTAAAACTATACACTAGGAATCTTTAGAACCAAGAAGACATGGGGATAACCAACCCAGGAATTTTTAATTTCCCCTCATGATTAGTTCAAAGTTAGGATCTTGTCCAAATGACAATGGACCTATCACGAGGAAGAAAATAAGAAAAATCCTATATTGTTTGTACTACGACATATCGGACTAAGAGATATCAATGGTGCATAGGTTTAGGATGTTATTTCGTTCGAACTTGATAAATGACAAGATAATTGAGATATGGTCGTTATTTAGCCCAAAAAGTGTCATCGAGTCTCTAATTCAAAATACTCTCATTCTGTGTGGAAGAAATGTCAAAATTTAATATGGTTGTAATTTGTAAAAGTTTTGGGAAAATAAAGATCTTATGTCTTCCCTATGTCATAGTCAAATTCAAACTCATTTTGTGAATAAATGATACTATAACATTCTTTGAATGAAAGGAAAAATTACTCCTTGTAGAAAGACTCTCGTCTCTTGTTCTCTAGTCCGCACTAGGGCTTAAACTCGACAAACCGTCCCTATGGAAGACATCAAGGAAAGACCGTAGACCCCTATTGAGATAGTTTATCTCAAGGAAGACATGGTTTCACTGAAAGGAGACGTCAGTCACATAACCAAATTGTTGTCGCAATTTCAACAGTCTCAATAGAATCCGATAGCTTCCGCTCAAGCATCCCAACAAGTCAAGCCAATGATATTGCAACAACCATGTAGTTCTCAAGGACCTAACCTGGAAGTAGGATAATTGTCGTTTCATGCGTTCGGACCACAAACTACTCTTGTAAATCCAAATCTGAGTGTCATGCCCAAACAAATGGTAATATTGAATCATGAAGCATCTAAGCATATTGAAAAAGAGGTTAAAAAATAATCCGAAAAGACTTCGTCACTGACTGAAAATCTTCAACAAATGAAAAAAAAGTTAAAATATGTAAAGAAGGGTGAATCAGCCACTGACCCCAGATATAAAAGGTTGTCATCTGGTCCCCAGGTAAAGTTCCCCGAAAAGTTCACAATACCAAACTTAACCAAGTATGAGGGATCTGGATGCCCGGATTGTTGTATCCAGATGTACAAGAATGAAATGGGAGCCTACATCCACAACGAGACATTAGCCATCTGACTTTTCCCACAGTCTCTGGACGGACCAACAACACGGTGGTATGGAACCTTAGAGCAAGAGAAGCTAAAGACCTTCCTTGATGTTGTCAAGGTATTTTTTGACCAATATGGCGATAACCGCGAGATATCGCCTAAGCTGTTTGGTGGAGGGATAAAGTCGCACAAGTAGTTCCCCCAACGAAAGAGTCCAAAATTGTACAAATATTCGCACAAGCTCAGCCACATGCGTATTACGAGCCCCTCCATAATAAGTTGTGAAGGTCATTCTCTGACGTAATACTCCAAGAGGAGTACGTAGAAGAACAAATCAGAACTGAGAAAATTCAAAAATCCTCTAAAAGTGAAACCAAGAAGTTTGTTCCTCCCAAAAGGAAAGAACCTGATGTGGTAATAACTGCCTACAACCAAAGAAACCCGCCAAATGTCAGACCCCAATATGCTCATCAATAGCCAAATCCCCTCCTCAAATACCAAATTTTCCTTACTCAGAGCCAAGGTTTACCCAGATTTGCTCCATTCCAAGCTCCAACATATACTCATTCCCCATATATTGCGCCCTACAGAGCTTTAACACCACTTCCTCCAAGCTTTTTAATCCCACTCAAAATCGCTAAAGGATTATCCCATCACCCAGAGAAAGGAGACAGTTCACTCCTCTTTCAGTATTGCTTTCATGAATCTTCGAGGATTTCTTAAAGAACAATATGCTTAAACTAGTCCCACCAAGCTGATAAGACCCGCAAATCCCAAGTTACAATCCTAACCAATTTTGCGCCTATCATTCTAGAGCACCTGGCCACTATATTGACAATTGCTACAACTTGTGGCATCGAATAAAAGATCTGATACAAGCCAAGGCCATCTTCTTCTTGAATAATGGAGAAAACATCCGGCCTAACTGCTAGCAAAATCCATTACCAAAGCATGAGGACTCAGCTCCAATCATCAACATAATTGGCCAAGATTGGAGAAACTACTCTGATAACCTTGAAAGAGTCTAGAAAATCAATCCAAGACCACCCAGTGCAACATGGATAGAGTAAGGTAATTGCCTAAAATCCTACTGGGTAGATTTATCACTCCCTTTATGGGTAGTTAATGATCGTCTAATCATACCCACTGGGTGGGGAAGTGAGTTTGAGAAAGAAATGTCTAAAGTAGAAGATAGTAAAGGAAAAGAACCTGTAATTGATGTAGACATAAAAAAATCGAGAAAGTAAAAAATTCTCTAAGATAGGGAAGAAATAAACCTTATAAGGAGAAAATGGATATACTGAGTAATAAAGTCACGGAAGTAACCAATATGTTTGGAAAATTGGTAGATGATTGTTGTCCAACCAAAGAAAAATGCTAGAATAATCCATCGTTGCTCCCACTAAAGAAGTCATTTAGCAAAAGCACTAGTTCTAACCGCTTAATATCAATTGACCAAATACGAGGTGCGAAAAGGGCTTCATGGCAAAGCCCACCAACCAAAGAAAACTCTAGCACCATCGGTAGAAGGTCTAGTGTGCCAATTGAAAATAACTACTAGATCAATGTAGTTGACTGTAGATTCATGCAAATGGACCTTGAGAAAGCCCGGAGTCTCGAAGTCTCCACCTTTACTATACAATCGCACACCTCTAGAAAAATGATAACCGTAAATCTTGAGAAGGTACTAGTGTTTGAAACTCTGAAACAAGAAATAACCTAAATGATAAAAGAGGTGCCATGGAATTATTCCACCACCATCCAAACCAAAGTCCTAACAAATGAAAAAAGTCAAGTAGGAGGAATTACCGGGAGTGAAGAATCTTTGCTACTCTAGACCTCCTAAAAATACCTGACAAGGAACCCAGAGGATCCCTAAGAAACCTATTACCAAGGAGGAGATGCAAGAGTTTTTGAAAGCAATAAGAAACACAGAGTACAAAATCATCGAACAACTCAACAAAACACTATCATTGATCTCAATGTTGTTACTGCTTTTGACTTCAAAAGTACACTGAAATGTACTACTGAAAGTCCTCAATGAAGAACATCCAAGCTCGATATCATAAGACCAATTCGCCAACATAATGGAAAATATCCTCAGCATAAATCTCGTAACCTTCATTGATGACGAAATACCCACTAACGGGACAGGGCATATCAAGTCACTAAATATATCAATGTAGTTTAAAGACTACGTTTTGCCTCGAGTCCTCGTGGATAACGGGTCAAAAATGAAGATATACCTTCTAAGTACGCCCAAAAAGGTAAGTATTGAAGTAAACTGCATCAGAACATCCTGCATCACTATCAAAGCCTTCGATGGTGAAAATAGAGAATCCGTGGCACAAATAACCTTGCCAATTACCATCGGATCAGTAATCTTCCAAATAGACCTGCATGTGCTCGACATACCAGACGCCAACAACATTTTTCTGGGTCAATCTCGTATACACTCAATAGGGGTAGTACCATTATCCCTTTATCAAAAAGTGAAATTCACATTTGAGGATAACATCATAACTATCCATTCTGAAGACGACCATGCTATCTACAAAGTCACAACCGCTCCTGTAGTTCTAGCAGAACTAGTTGAGCAAGCAGCCTCTTTTCGAGCCCTCGACATAAATAACGCTATGGTGGTTCGAGAAAGAAGTCCTCATCCAATACCTAGATTATCAGCCTCTACGACCATACTAGCTAACCATCTATACATTATGGGATTTAACTTAGAAAAGAACCTTGGATGGAACAAGACTGGAATGAAAATACTACTCAAGGTCAGAGTTAGGGTATAAGTCGAAAGGAAATGGGAAGTATGGACATCAAGAGAGACCTAAGGAAATTACTCATATGTAGTTAAAATTTTCATTTACTACAAGCATAATTCAGTCAAATAAGGAGAAAGAGAAAGAAGAGACTGATTTCATACTAATCTCAAAATGTGCAAGGGGCAACCACTTCCCAATATCTCGAGAATATCTAGTCTATGAATCCTTCAGGAAAATCTATAACGAATGAAGGATCATTCAAAAAATAGAAACCGACAGAAAACCTTGGCAACTGGGAATATCGACCAATCTTGGCACGCCCAGGGTTGGGGTAATCAGAAAGTTGTTGTATTTTCTTCTGTCTAACTTGCTAACAGACAGTCAAGAGTATTCTATCTTAGGCTTTTGTTTTCTTAAGTTTCCTTTTTGCAGTAAAAGTAATGATTATTAAGAAAAATATCGTATTGAAAATTAGATTTTATATTTGATTTTCAGATGCGCAAGTACATCAAATTATAATCCATATAATAATGAAAATCACTCACCTAAGAACTAAAATACTGATAAGGAAATAAATTGGGAATTAATGAAAATCAAAACGGTAGATGATTCTATCCCTTAGAATACCGAAGAAATCCAGAGAGCCTTAGAACGATTTGAGAATCGACCAATCTCGAAACAAGATAAAAGCGAAACAGTAAATCTAAAGGACCGAGAGAATCCGAGGGAAACCAAGTTTGGAAAATCGTTGAGCCACCAAGAGAGAAAATATCTTGTATCATTACTACGAGAATATCAAGACATGTTCACCTGGTCCTATAACGATATGGTAGGACTAGCAACCGACATCGTAATGCATAAACTTCCTATTAAAGTGGGAATTAAGCCTATTAAGCAAAATCTTTGAAAAATGGGACCTAACATTAGCCTAAAAGTTAAAGAAAAAGTAATGAAACAATTTAAGGCACACCTCATTGAAGTATGCACTTATTGCGAGTGGTTTAGCAACATAGTGTCCATACCGAAGAAATATAGCAAAATCCTAGCTTGTGTGGATTACCGAGAACTCAATAGGTCAAGTCCGAAAGGTGACTTCCCATTGCCCAACATCCACATCATCTTGGACAACACCGCCAAATTCATAATCTCATATTTCGTAGACAAATTCTGGTTGACGAAGAAAACAAGCACAAAACTGCCTTCATCACACCATAGGTCGTATTATGATACAGGGTAATGCCCTTCGGGCTCAAAAATGCTGGAGCCATTTACCAAAGGGCCGTAACAACGTTTTTTTCACGATATGATCCACAAAGAAATGGAAGTGTACGTATATGACATGATCGTAAAGTTGAAAAAAATGAAAATCACTTGGAACACTTAAAAAAATGTTTGATCGTCTCCAATAGTTCCAGCTAAAGTTAAACCCGACAAAATGCGTATGCAAAGTAATATCCGGGAAACTACTAGGCTTCATGGAAAATCTCTGTAGTATCGAGATCGACCATGCGAAAACCAAATCTATGATCAAAATGCCTGCACCAAGAACCGAAAAGGAGACCTGAGGTTTCCTTGAAAGGGTAAACTTCATAGCTCGATTCATATTGCAACTAACAGTAACGTGCGAACCAATATTCAAGTTGTTAATAAAGGAGTCCAATGGAAAATGGTACAAGGAATGCCAGTCAACTTTAAACAAAATCAAAGTCTACATGATGAATCCTTTGGTCTTAGTACCACCATAGTAAAGACGTCTCCTATTGCTATACCTCACTGTCCTCGAAACTTCTATGAAGGTAATGTTGGGTAAGCATGACAACTCAAGAAAGAAAGAGCAGACAATCTACTATGCTAGCAAGAGGTTCACCAATTATGAATAAAAGTACTCAGCATTAGAAATGACCTGTTATGCGTTGGCCAAGACTGCTCAAAGGCTATATCATTACCTGTTGTGTTTCACTACTCACCTTATCACCTGAATTGATCTGTTGAAGTACATATTTGAGAAGCCCATAAATGGAAAATGTAGCTCACTGAATTCGACATCGTGCATGTAGCCCAGAAGGCAGTTAAGGACAGGTAATCGCTGTTCAGCTTGCTGACAATCCGACAGCCGACAATGAATCATTGGAGATAGAATTCATTGATGAACCTATAGCACTCCTAACTTTTAATGAAAGGAAAAGATATGGGAGATTTACTTTGATAGAGACAATAACTCAAAATGGATGGAATTGGGATAATCCTGATTTCTCCAACGGAGCAACATTTCTCAGTCGTCGCCAAGTTGAAGTTTGTAAACACAAACACCACTTAATACGAAGCGTGTATCTTGGAACTTGAAATAGCAATCAGCTTGAAGATAAAGGAACTAATGGTGTACAAAGATTCCAAACTGATCATAAACCAGATCACAGACAAGTACTCGACTAAAATAACGAAGTTGGTATACTACAACAATCATTTAATCAATCTCTGTAAAAAAAAATTTGTAGATCGAGTTCGAACATGTACCAAGGCTGAAAAATGACTACGTTGATTATCTTGCAACTTTAGAAACCATGATTTTTATACTCAAGGAAAGCTACGAATTAGAAATCCCCATAACTATCTGAATATGTCATCAACCGGCCCATTGTAATCAAATAGCAGAAGAGCAAGAAACTGAACCTTGGTACATGGATGTCTAAAGGTTTCTAAAGAAACAAAAGTATCCAGAAGGAACTAATAGCTTAAGTCGAAGAACTTTACGAAGACTAGTTTGTCAATTTTTCCTAAGTGGAGAAACATTGTGTAAAAAATCACTGGACATAGGTCTACTACGATGTGTTGGCACCAAAGAGGAAATATACTTAATGAAAGAAGTACACAGTGGAGTTCGTGGACCACACATGAGTGGGTTCATGCTGGCCAAGAAAATTCTTTGCACTGGTCACTTCTGGCTAACGATGGAAGGTAATTGCATAGATTTTGTACAAAAATGTCATAAATGTCAAGTACATGGAGATCAAATTCACTTATCACTATCAAAGCTGCATTATTTTCTAGCTCTATGGCCTTCTCGATGTGAGAAATGGATGTCATTGGTCCGATTACACCAATAGTGCCAAGTGGATGCCGTTTCATTTTGGTAGCTTTTGACTATTTCACCAAATGTGTGGAAGCAGTCTCACTAACTCGTGTCACCTAGAAAATTGTGACTCGATTTGTTAAGAAAATACCGTGTCACCCTATGGAGTGTCGCAGGTCCTGATAACGGACAATGCCCAAAACCTCAAAGGGAGAATGATGAAAACCCTTTATGCCCAATTTAAAGTCAAGCACAAGATCTCCATGCCCTACCCTCCCCCCCCCCCCAAATAAAATAAAGAGTAGAAGCCGCCAATAAAAACTTCAAGAAAATTTTGAGGAAGATGATTGATAATCACAAGGAATGGGATGAAATGCTCCCAGTTGATTTGATGGTGTACCAAACATCAGTCCCGACATCAACATGAGCCACTCCTTACTCCCTAGTATATGGGACAGAGGTTGTGATCCCTGCAGAAGTAGAAATCACATCTGAGACTTACCACCATTTGGCACGGATAGTGCTATCGTCAAATAATGGAAAAGTCCTACAATAAGAGGATTCACTTACGAGTTTACAGACGAAGTGAAATGGTACTAAAAAACAAAATTTCCATTTCAAGAGGAAGCCAAATGGAAGTTCGCACCAAATTGGGAAAGCCGTCTATCGTCAAGAAAGTCTTGAATCACAGAACCTTGATGTTGTGAGAGATGGACGAAGAAGAATTACCGGAACCCATCAATTTTGATGCGGTTAAGAAATACTACCCGAAAAATATATAAGATAAACCCAAACTCATCACTGAACGGTAGTGAGGGTAAAAAAAGGGTAATTAAACTTGTAACCCAAGGCCTTGGCGAAAATCCAAAAGAGCGTTGTGGACAAAAATGTAAGGATTGTAACAAGATACAAAACCACCGAACCAGTAAAAATCAAAAGGGCGCTGAAGTGCAAAAATAGGGAAGTCGACTTTAGGGAAAACTTGAAAGGGTGCTAAGGGCAAAAATGACATATAGAGAAAATTATAAAAGGGAAAAAGCCAATCAATTTTGTTTTGCCGAAAGAGTTCGGAGAAAAGTTAAGGAACCAAGGAGTTTGACTGGTAATCTGGAGTACTTCAGTCATCAAAGGAAGAAAGATCAAAATATGTTAGAAATCCATAAATTTTTTTATGAATGACCAAATTAAACATCGTATTTCTCAAGGGGAGAGACTACAAAAAAAAAATAGAAATATACATTTGACACTTGAAACATCAGTTTAACTAATTATATTTCTGATTTTTCATATGATGTTTTTCCCATATTGTATACAAATAAGGCAAAAAGCAGGTGACAAGACTCGAAGAAAAAAGAAAACATTAATCCCTAGACAAAATGACATGCCATCTCAAGGGACCCATATCACCAATGTAAAATAAAGAAATTCCCAGACAATACAAATACCAACCATTTAACCAACCGTTTTCAAAATTAAAAAACAACAACAACAACAAAAAAAAAAAAAACAATAGGGTCATCTCTAAAAGTTAGTAAAGATTGTTCTGCCACAACAAGTCCTAATGGGAAGCGAGGAACAAGGGAATCCTCGTTTTCACCCATTAAATTTAGACATTCAACTTCAGAAGAATTCGATACGTCACAATAAAACATGCATAAAAAGAAAAGGTATAAGAGTGTATGAGTTCCTAAGGACAAGAGAAGGACAAAAAAATAATTTTCAAAGATTTCAGCAAGCAACCAAATCAAGTGGCAAATAAGGGAGATGGGAGGAACGCGAGTTTCTTTCTATCTAACTTTTTCTCTGTTTTGAATACAGGAGAGCAAATACGATTCCTACAATAAAATAGAATCCATGAATTAATAAAAAAAATTAGAAGAAAAAGGTAACCAACCCTAGTACCCCAATTAATATAATTGATATCTCACACTCATAAGTTATTCTTCCCTGAAAAGCTAGGGCAATCTCATCAAAAGTTAGCTTGACGACTTCGTTCCTCATTCACTAGCATGCGTTGGGGCACTTTTTATCCAAAAGAAAATTTTGTGACTTTCTCTAAGAAACACGTGGCACGTCTTTGCCACAAATATTAGAAAAACAACAGCGAATTATGTTTCGACCTAATTATTGACTGAAAATTAGGATATGTAAGAAATCCACGACGGTTTGGTCGTCAAATTAAAATAAAATCATCATTCCAGAGACGAACTACATATCTACCCGATTCTTGGTAAAAAAAAAAAAAAAAATTCAGGCTAAGTAGGCAACCCATGTGGGTTCGACCATCAAATTAAAAAAAATCAACAATGCACAACAAAATGCATGAATATCCCACATCGGTTTGGTCACAAAATGACACATATGACAAACCAGAGCCCACTTAATGAAAAGTCAACTTTTATCCGAAGGAAGTATGACTTCGATTTTCATCACCCCGATCACAAACTAGGGCATACAGCGATAAGGTTGACTTTCCTGAGAGACATTGATGCACCCCAAATTTTGAAAAAGTGAGAAAGAGAAAAGATGAAAATGCGATTTGGTTTCTTCCCTCTCAAAATCTTCAAAATCCGGTCATTTTAGAAACTAATTTCAGGGAATTTTCTAGGTGTCGGTTTTGAAAACATTATTTGGACCAGGATTTGCCTGAAAAATGGAGTCTCCACCTACCATTGAGTAAAATAGTGTGCTAGATCACCGATTTTTTTTTTAAAATAATTTATTAGAAATGGCTCAAGTTTTGACTCGAAAACAACTTGTATTTACCTGAGATTTCTTTGAAGTTCGGGGGTTGGTTATGCTTAGGAATGATGTTAGGCACCATAAGACGCTTGTGCGAAGACAGTACGTAAGATTAAATAAATCTTTGGGTTCAAACTAGTCCAAGTAGTTTCCTTCGATTTTGGTTAACCCACTAATTCCCCTTTTAAAATATATTTTTGTCTTTTATGTTTATTTTATGCAAGAAAATAAGAAAAAAAATATTTTTAGGAAAAAGCAACAACAAATAAAACATATTAAAAATAAAGAACAAATGTCCCCCTTTTAGACCACCAATCAATTATGAAAGAATAAACAATTTTGGCCCCAGGGGGATTTTATTTGAAAGTCTAACTTGATAAAACTAGTGTATTGTTTTTTAAGAGAAGAAAAAGGGTAAAATAATTTTAAAAAAAATATTTTTATTGGAATATGGAAAACCATGTTTTGAGTAAGAAAGACATAACACAAACAAGTAAACATTTTATTGCAAAACAAAGTATATAAAAATATTTATTTATCCAAATAATCTAGAAAAATAAATATTTAAGTTTTGAGTAAAACAAAAAGTACTTTTCATGTAGAAAACTTCTTATGTGAAAACTTTTTTTCTTTTCTTTTTGTTTTATTTTTTAGGTCTTTTTTGTTTATTAAAGAAAAGTAAGAACAAACATGACTCTAATGGTAAAGATATGCACATTTTATTCTTGTCAAGAACACTCCAACTAAATTTACTTGCTTAGGCAAGTTTAATATTATTGTTTACTTTTGTTAGTTAAAATGAAAAGAATATATATATATATATTAGTCCTACTCGTAACTAAAAAGCAGGAAACATTTATGAAGAAGTCATATACTTATCCTCGAAAGGAGTGATGGTCTCCCTTTATTCGGCATTTTAGCCACAAGGGTTTGGACATAGTAATATATAGAGGGTGCTAGCCCATGATCTAGGCTTATATGTATAGGAGTGCCAATCCACAACCTAAAACGTAGAGCCAAGCCATAATTTAGACTAGTGTGGAAAGGCGCAGAGTAGGAAAAGTAAAGTGTTAGTTGTTAGTAGTTAGTAATTAGTAGTCCATAGTCAGTCGATTTATTTTAGGTTCATTTAGTTTTCTTGACAAAAGCTAAAAACACTATGTATACCAAAAGTTCTTGTTGCTCTTGACACAAATCAAAGACTCTGTACACTATGTACAAAACCAAAGCCAATAAAGACAACCAAAAGAACAATATGTACAAACAATCAAAAGATAATAAGGGCCCGTTTGGTAACCGTTTCGTGCCCATTCCATGCAATGGGATAGGAATGGGATGAGAATTTTGTTTCCTTCTTGGGAACTGAATCACGTTTGGTAACGATTTTTTTTTTTATCTAGGAACTGAATCGCGTTTAGTAACGATTTTATCCAAGAAATCAAGAACGATCCCTAAACCACAAATTCAAGAACAAATCCAAGAACAAATTCGAAGAAATCCAAGAAACCCGAACAAATTCGAACAAACTTCAAATCGATTTCGAACAAATTTGAAGAAATTCGAAATAGGGTTTCGAAAATCCAAGAAACCCGAACAAATTTCGAACAAATTCGAAGAAACCCGACTAAATTCGAACAAATTCGACATAGGTTTTCATTTCAAACTCAAAATCAAAATCGATTTCGAAGCAGATGACGACGAACCAGGACGAAGTGGAGGACGACAAACACGAGGTAGATAATGACTTCGAAAAAACCCGACCAAATTCGAACAAATTCGACATAAGGTTTCAATCTCAAACTCGAAATCGAAATCAATTTTGAGTTTCAATTTCGAAATCGAAACCCTACTAATTTCAACGAAGGCAAAGACGATGGCAACGAAATAGGGTTCGACGTTGACAACGAAGGCGAAGACGACGGCCATGAAGGCGATGGCGACGAAGACGACGGCCACAAAGGCAATGGTGACGAAGACGAAGGCAAAGTCGATGATGACAATGACGACGAAAGCTCGCGACGAACACGGAAGGAGACGAAGAGCAGAGAAGCACGAACGATAGAGAAATAAAGCACGATCGACGGCGAAATCGACAAACTAAGAGGAAAAGACTATTTTCTTGGTTCTTGATCGATGAAGTGATGTTGGGATGAAGTAAGTAGAAAATGGGATGGAAATGGAACGGGAATAATGAGAAACAACTTTTTTTTGTTTCTTATTTCTTAAGAAAAAAGTGGGCATAACACAAATGGGAATGGAATGGGAACGGAAACAAAAATTACCAAACGCTATTCCCAGACAGAAATCCCAAAAATCTAGGAATGGGATGGGAATTTCTAGGATGGAAACAGTTACCAAACGGGGGCTAAACAAACAAACAAACTAAATAGAGGTTTAAGAAAACTTACCTAATTTAGGGGAGTGGACTTTCCCTAAGTGATGTTTTTCTTATTCTCCTTCTTTAATTTCTTCTCCCTCTTTGCTTAGTTGTTCTTGAGAAACTTCTTGAAATATTTGTAGAAGAGTATCAAGACCACTTTTTGAGAGGATTGTTGGAAGATTTTTCATGTGTTTGAAAGGTGAAAAACTTAAAAAATCAAGAAACTCAAGGGAATTTCAAGTTTAGAGAAAGAAAGGGTTTGACCAGTGTCTATTCCTTAAAAGAACAGGTTGTCTTTTATAGGCAATGGCATGCCTGCACATTTTCCAATGCGCAAGCATTGCCAGCCTGCATTGAATGATCATTCGATGCCATTTATGGTTTGTTTAGGCTTGGAATGATGAGATTATTCTAGGATTTGCTAGGTAATGATGAGATTTGGTTAATGATGAGATTTCTTATTCAAAGTCTTTCCAAAAGATTTGTTATTTAATACATCATTAATGGTTTCATTTAATGCCCTTAAATACTCTTAAATGTTTTAGCCTGATGAAGGGCTACTTAAACTAGGTTTAGGAAATAATTACCTATAGAAAATGATGAGATTATCTCATGATGAGATTTTTGTAACCAAATCTTTCCATAAGATTTCCTAATTAATGCTTCATTATCACTTCATTTAATGCCATTTAATGGTCTTCTATGATGCCATGCTAATTAAACTAGTTAGGCATTATGACATTGCATAGCAAATGATGACATTCTATGAATGAAATCTTTCTATAAGATACTCATTAAATGCTTGACATTAATTCTTATCATTTTTGGAAAGTTTCAATTTGACTAAGAGCACTCCAATAGAGGAATCTTATGTTTCCTCCTAGGGTTGGAATGTGTGCTCTTAGTAATCTTAGTGTCTTGGGCACCCATTTACCTAATCAAGACTTAATTATTTGATTTAAAAGATTATAACTTTAAACACGAAATTAAACATATATTTTTTGCCGTCAATTTGGTAAAACTGGTGAAAACGAAAGTTTCACGGGACAATACATTAAGTAATAGTAATTGGTGAAATTTCCTTGAATTAAATGGTAGAAACCAAATTAAACATATTAAAAGTAATATCAAGAAAAAATCCACTTTCAATCTTGTCATTTTAGTCCTAGTTAACTTTTAGAAATTTCGGAATTAACCTGAAACTTTTGTTTATACCGAAGTTTGATCGAATTGATGATTTTATGTTTTTTTTTTTTTTTTTTTTTTTAGTATCAAATGTAATTTAAGGCGTAAATTCATTCCCTCAAAACCTCAATTTAAGGTTTGTCCAAATTTGTTTAAGGTAAAAATTTAAACACATGAATGTAAGGCAAAATAATTTCCCTTTAAACGTGATTTAAAGTTTGTCCGAACCTGATACTTTTGAAAACTAAACGAGCAGGATAAAATGTGGTGTCTACAAATGTCTATATTCTTTTTCCATCCCCCCCTCCTGACAAAAGTAGGCGCTCTTCTTAAAATTCTGCCTTTATCGTATATCATCCCATTATAAGCCTGGGCTATGTAAACATCGCATTTTATCCCGCTTGTTTTCGTATTTTATAAAAGTATCGAGTCTAAAGTGCAAATTTAAAAAAATTTTAAACTATGTTTAAAGGATTTTATTTTTTTTGCCTTACATCATGTGTTTAAATTTCCTTTAAAGTTTTGAAAAAGAAATCGACAATTTGATAAAAATAGGCAAAAAATAAAGTTTCAGACTATCTAAAAGTTAACTGGGGACTAAATTGGTTAAATTAAAAGTTTATTTTCATTTAATATCACCTTGGATATGATTAATTTCATTCCCACCCCTTAATTTTAAGACATTTCATCAATTTCAACTACTTTTCATTTTGGCCCAAGAATTGTATTTTTTCACCTGTTCTATCAAATTGACAACCAAAAATATTTTATTTTCAAAATTTTAACTTTCCAATATTTATTTGGATAGTTTATCATTTTTATCATTTAAATTTCAAAAAAAATCATGAAATACATGTGTAATTTCTAAAAAGTGCCTAAATCACAAAAAACACTAAGAAAACACCATCCGAGAATAAAATGAAGCCTTGGATTCCGAAATTGAGTGCCCAAAGTACCCAAGGCAATGCCCTAATTTATTTCCTAAAATGGTATGACTATGAGAGGTCACATCAACCTATTTTTACACTCAATACCATATTTAGAGGGCTAAAAGGTTGGTTACATGAAATAGGGGAGGATAGAGCCACAATGAGCCACCATGGGCCAATTTCAGTAGCCCGACGCACTCCTCAGGTGCGTGCCCCAGGGAGTGTGCAGAGGGCCTCCTCAATAAATAGAGGAGACCTCATTTCATTTTACTTGCTAATTCACCATTTCATGTCTTGAGCTTCTCTCTCTAGAACTCAAGACTACTATTTCTCTCTCTAAAATACTTTTAAAAAATTAGTTTAGTTCCAAGAATCTTAGATTTTCTACACAAAGAAAACAAAAAAACAAAAATGAAAAAGAATAAGCAAAAACAAAAGGCAAAGAACCATTCATCCAAAAGGCAAGGTACGTTTTTAAAACCACCAACTTTCACATTCTTGCCTAAAAAAAAAACAAAAAAAAAAAGAACACAATAACGGTAAAAAATCAACAAAAAACATAAGTCATTCTATGCGAAAGCACTTTACTTTTCTTGCTTTTACTTCATATTTATTTACATTTCTGCACTTTACTTTCTGCATGTACTTTATTGTCATTTAATTTACCGCTCAGCCCCTTTCCGCGTTTTATATTTCCACATTTTAATATTTTATAGCCTAAGCCCTAGACTAACACTAAGTTTTGGTCCTTGGCCTGGCACATTTTTTTTTCTTTTTTTAGTAAAGTCCTCGGACTGACAATATACATATATTTATACTTATATATCAATAGATATACTATACTACAGATATATTGTTGGACCAAATATCTACTCAAGAAAAGGGGTGAATTGGGTAGTTATAAAAATTTAAGCAATAAATTCAAATTCAAGATATCAATTTTCGTAATTGATTATTATATTGTTATGCAACTATGTTTAGCTAAGCACACAACCAAACAAACAGAAAAGAAACAATGTAACACATAAGAATTTATCCTGATTTGGCAAGTTAATTTTACCTACGTCCAATCCCTCGAGCTCTACAGGGATTTCGCAATCCACTACCCCCTGATTCATTTACTAGGTAGGAACTAAACTCTTACAAATCTTATTCTTTTAACAGGATTAGAGTCAACCTTTACAACCCTGATTCTTTTCACAGCTTCAGAACCTACCTATCATTCTCTCATACTATTACACTTATCATTTCCGCAGGCCAAGAAAGAACCTTTACAATCACTCTAGTTCTATTATAAGAAGAATTACAACCTAATCTTTACAAAGGCTAAAGACTAACCTAATCTCTTTCGTAGACTAAATATCAAACCCTAATTCTTTTTTCAGGTTAAAGATTAAACCCCGATTTTTTTCATAGGATAAAGATTAAAACCTAGTTATCTGATTAGACATCGACCCAAACATATCTAATCTGTTCAAACTCGCAAATGCAAAAGATTTTCAAGTTTCTTCCCACAACAAGCTTCTACCATCTCAATACGATTATACTCAATTAATGTCCCGAAATACTAACTGATAGATTCAATGTGAGGCACAAATTTGATTTTAAATAATTTATAGCACAAATATCAAATAATCAGATTTTTCAAATAAAAACCATTTCAAAAGATTTTCACAAAATTAGATTTGAAAACGATTTTACTTAAATAACTTATCCAAGCAATTAATCAAATAATCTAAGAAAGTAAAACAAATAACTTGAACACATCTCACCGAAATTTGTTGAAAATGATTACGATAACTTCAAAGTAAAACACAAACTGGTGACAAGAATGTTGAGCATCTTTGATCAAGAATTCTTTGAATAATCTCAAATTTGAATTTTAGCGAAATAATCTCTTTTAGAATATAAAAAGTTCTAATGTTCTTGATTGATTATTTTTAATCCCACAAGTCTTTATTAATAAACCTAAAACTAAACCTGTAATGGCTAGTTTTTAAATGTCATGACTTTAAATGACACTCAAAGACCCCCCATATACCTTATATATTAAAAATAAGTATGTTTCATTAAAAAATACTTTTAGAAAAGATCAATTTAGTCCTTAAAACGTTTTCAAATCAAAATCCTTAAGAGTATGAAGTATTTTATCAATTTAATTAAGAGAATAAATAAATAAGTGGACCAAATAAATAGAAATTACATAATATATATGATATATATTATAAATACATTAAATTCCCTTGAAATACTCTCTTGAAATCATAAAAAAATGAGATGATTTGACCCAAAAAAACAAACCAGTCAAAAAATTGACTTATCTGTCGGTTGATTAGCCTTACTGCTGGTTGACCGCCTGCTTCAATGGTCATGTTTATGGATCTTGAACACACTCAATTGGTTGACCGACCACCGTGGTCGGTTGACCGATTGGACTAGTAGGTCTCTCACTTTTTTCATTTTCAGCTACTGGATTTGTTAGTTGACCGACCCAACTTGTCAATTAACCGAATAGTAGGTCACCCATTTCACTTTTTAAATTCACTGTTTTGGTTCGCCGACCGACCCCTTTTTCCGGTTGAACGAATTGACCCGAAAACCCACCATTTTAAGTGTTAAAATCATTTTTTCAATTAAGTCATTAACCAAAAATACTTTAATGACTTAACACATCATAAAAACATATTAAAACCCCAAAATTATCACTACACACATAAGATTAATTCGTTTTCAAATTCATGAGTGATCCTAATTCATGTTGCATTAAAATTATAAAAGTAATGAGTTGTTTTCACCTAGTTGTCTTCAATATACTTCATATCTCCATTGCCTTCATTTTGCACCCATTATAAATTCTTTAATGATTCTCCTTCTTGATCAAATATATATAACTTAAATCTTAAACCACTCGATAAAAATATTAGTTTCATAAAATATCAATGTTCATCCATCAAAACATTAGGTTCAACAATTTTCTATTTTTAATGATGACAATTAACTTTGATATTTCTTCAAAAAGATAATGTAACCATGCTCTCCCTAAATCTGAGGACGGGTTTTTAAACTCATTTAAGCCCCACTAATGAGAAACATAAACTTTATGAAATTTTTTGAATATAACACAAATGTAAAAAAATAAAAAATAAAATAAAAATTCCCCCCCTATATAATTGCAAGAAATTTCTCCCCCTTTATGATTGCAAAGCTTAGGCAAATAAATAACCTAAACATCAACTTATCTTTTGTCATCTCAAAAAGTGGGGATGAAGGATCAAAACATCACTCTAAGCATACATCGCTATGCCTAGCCATACCTAAACTTCGAATAATTTTAACAAATTGATATTTAGCTAGTGGTTTAGTGAAAATATTAGCAAGCTAATAAGAGGTATCAACATATTCAATTGTTATGTCTCATTTCGGAATGTGATCACTAATAACATGATGTCAAATTTCTATGTGCTCAATTCGTGAGTGCCGTGTCGGATTCTTACTTAAGAAAATATCACTTTTATTATCACGGTGGATGGGTACTTCCTGCATACATATTCTAAAATTATATAATTGTTGTTTAATATATAGAATTTCAGCACAACAATTTTTGGCTGCCATATGCTTTGCCTCAGTTGTAAATAAAGCAATCGAATTATGTTTCTTGCTAGACCAAGAAACTAAAGCATGTCCCAAAAAGTGACATGAACAGCTTGTGCTTTTATGCTCAACTTTACATTCAACAAAATTAGCATCACAGTAACTAATCATTTTAAAATCACCCCCCCTTGGATACCATAACACTAGATCATTTGTTCCCTTTAAATATTGAAAGACTCGCTTGACAGCTATTAGATACAATTCTTTCGAACAAAATTAAAATCTTGCGCACAAGCATACACTAAACATGATGTCAGACCTACTAACAATAAGATACAGTAAACTACCAATCAAACCATGATACATTTTTTCATTGAAGTTTTTGCCTATATCATTGTTTTCTATTTTTTTAGTTGTTGCCATAAGAGTTTTGTATTCTTTAACACCAACCAAGGCATACTTTTTCAGTAACTCCTTGGTGCACTTGGATTGATTGATAAAAATCCCTTCTTTAGTTTGTTTAATTTGTAACTCAAGAAAGAAGGTTAATTCTTTCATCATACTCATTTCAAATTCGACCTGCATAATCTTGGCAAACTGTTGACAAAAATCCTCATTACTAGAACCAAAAATAATATCATCCACATATATTTATACTAATAAAATATCAGATTAATTTTGCAGGATAAATAACGTTATATTACTTAGACCGCGTCAAAAACATTTCTTAATTAGGTATCGGCCAAGTCTCTCATACCAAGCTCGATTAGCATTTTGAGTTCATACAAAGCCTATCGAAGTTTAAAAATATAATTGGGTAATTTATCATTTTTGAAACTCGGTAGTTGTTCGACATAAACTGCCCCAGTTAGAAAAATCATTCAAGAATGCACTGTTGACATCCATTTGAAACACGCAAATGACAACAACATTCTAATAGCTTCTAATCTAGTCACAAGTGCATATTTCTCTTCATAATCAATTCTTTCTTCTTGATTATAACCTTGTGCTACTAATCTTGCTTTGTTTCTAATTACCATACCCATTTTATCCTCTTTATTACGATAAATCGATTTAGTACCGATAATAGGATAAAAGTCAAGTTTAGGAATTAGAGACCAAATTTTATTTCTCTCAAATTGAAGTAAATCCTCTTGCATTGCAGAGATCCAAGATTCACCAATTAAAGCTTTGTTTACATTCTTAGGTTCAATTTGAGACAGAAACGCAAGATTAACCATATCTCTAAGGGAAGATCGTGTACTTACATCTTTCTCGAAATTACTAATAATTTCTTTTACCGAGTGTCTCGAAACTATCTTTATAGCTCATGGTAAAGTCGTCCCTTCATTTTGTAGCTCCTAATCCTTCGAATTCGATGGTTCTTTTTCTGTTCCAGCTCCTTGATTGTTTTGCTTAGTCATTATACTTGCATCATCATCATCCAAATCTTTTCTCAACACAAGTGGATCAAATTCCTCAAATATGAGGATAGATTTTTAAACTCATTAAAGCACCATTAATGAGAAACAAAAACTTTATGAAAAACTTTGAATATAACACAAACATTTAAAAAAAAATCTTCCCTATGTAATTGCAAGAAATTTTTCCCCCTTTATGATTGCAATGCTTAGGCAAACAAATGCCCTAAACATCAACTTCTCTCTCTTTATCATCTCAAAATGTGGATATAAAGGATCAAAACATTACTCTAAGCATACATCGTTATTCCTAGTCATACCTAAACATCGAATAATTTTGATAAATTAATATTTAGCTAGAGGTTTAGTGAAAATATCAGCAAGCTGATATGAGATATCAACATATTTAATAGTTACTTCTCATTTCTGAATGTGATCATGAATAAAATGATGTCGAATTTCTATAAACTTAGTTCATGAGTACTGTGTTGGATACTTAAGCAAATACACTTTTATTATCACAGTAGATAGGTACTTCCTCTACACATATTCTAAAATCATATAATTATTATTTAATATATAGAATTTGAGCACAACAATTTTTAGCTGCCCTATATTCTGCCTCAATTGTAAATAAGGCAATTGAATTATGTTTCTTGCTAGACCAAAAAACTAAAGCATGTCCCAAAAAGGGGGACATGAACAGCTTGTGCTTTTACGCTCAACTTTGTATCCAGCAAAATCATCATCAGAGTAATTAATCAGATTAAAGTTACTCCCCCTAGGATACCATAATCCTAGATCACTTATTCCCTTTAAATATCGAAAGATTCGCTTGACAACTATTACACGCGATTCTTTCGGACAAGATTGAAATTTTGCGCACAAGCATACACCAAACATGATGTCAGGTTTAGTAGTAGTAAGATACAACAAGCTACCAATCATACCTCGATATATTTTTTCATTGACTTTTTTGCCTGTATTATCTTTCTCCATTTTTGTAGTTGTTGCCATATCAGTTTTGTATTTCTTAGCACCATCCAAGTCATACTTTTTCAGTGGTGTACTTGGCTTGATTGATAAAAAAAATCTTTATTTAGTTTGTTTGATTTGTAACCCAACAAATAACGTTAATTCTCCCATCATAGTCATTTCAAAACTCGACCTGCATAATCTTGGCAAACTCTTAACCGAAATCCTCATTAATAGAACCAAAAATAATACCATCCACATATATTTGTGCTAATAGGATATCAGATTCATTTTTCTCGATAAATAATGTTATATCGCTTAGACTGCATTGAAAACCATTCTCAATTAGGCTTTCATAGCAAGCTCGAAGAGCTTGTTTGAGTCCATGCAAAGTCTTTCGAAGTTTAAAAACATAATCGGGTAATTTTTCATTTTCAAAACCCAATAGTTGTTCGATGCAAACATCCTCAGTTAGAAAATTATTCAAGAATGCACTTTTGACATCCACTTGAAACACGCAAATATCAACAGCACTCTAATAGCTTCTCATCTAGCCACAAGTACATATGTCTCGTCGTAATCAATTCATTCTTTGATTATAACCCTGTATTGCTAATCTTGCTTTGTTTCTAATTACCATACCTATTTTATCCTTTTTATTATGATAAACCCATTTAGTACCAATAACAGAATAAAAGTCAGGTCTAGGAACTAGAGACTAAACTTTATTTCTCTCAAATTGAAGTAATTCCGTTTGCATCGCAAAGATCTAATATTCATCGATTAAAGCTTCGTTTACATTCTTAGGTTCAATTTGAGACGAAAATGCAAGATTAACTATATCTCTAAAGGAAGATTTTGTACTTACATCTTTCTCGAAATTACCAATAATCTATAAAGTTATCCTTTCATTTTCTCCCTACATTCTTAGGTTCAATTTGAGATGAAAATGCAAGATTAACTATATAGTTGTCCCTTCATTTTGTGGCTCCTCATCCTTCAAATTCGATGGTTCTTTTCCTGTTTCAACTCTTTGATTGTTTTGCTTAGTCATTATACTTGCATCATCTTCATCCAAATCCTTTCTCGACACAAGTGGATCACATTCTTCAAATACAACATGCATATATTATTTCACAACTAATTTACATTTATTATATATTCCATATGCTTTACTATCCGAATCATACCCAAAGAAAATTCCATAATCTAATTTAGCAACAAAAATTTATCCAAATTATCCTTATCGTTTAAAATAAAACATTTACATCAAAAAATTTTAAAATAGGATATATTTGGAGTTTTGACATTCCAAATCCCTAAGGGGTTTTTATTAAAACCTCTTCGGATAGATACTCTATTAATAACGTGACATGCAATACTTATTGCTTCGGCCTATAAATATTTAGGAAGATTATTCTCACTCAACATAGTCCTAGCCATTTCCTGAAGTGTCATGTTCTTTCTTTTCATAATACCATTTTGTTGTGATGTTCTTGGAGCTGAGAAATTGTGAGAATATCCATGTTCATCACAATAACTAATAATCTCTTCATTTTTTAATTCTTTACCTCTATCATGACGAGTATTAATTATGCATGGTTGTTTCTCATTTTTCACACATTTACAAAATTTAGAGAAAATGCATGCCGCCTCACTTTTCTTAGAAAAGAAAATACTCATGTCAGTTTAGAGTAATCATCAATAATCACCAATGCATAGAATTTGCCTCCTAAACTAGCAATGGCATTGGGACCAAACAAGTGGAGATGCAATAGTTTGAGACACTTTGATCTGGATGTATGCAATTTCTTCTTAAATGATTATCTAGATTGTTTACCTAATTGACAAGCATCACATACTTTGTCTTTAAAATATTTTAATGCAGGCAATCTACATACTAGACTCTTCTTAGACAAATTAGATATTAACTTCATACTCGCATTCCCAAGATGTTTATACCATGACCAACTATTTTCAGATAAAACATTTAAACATGATAAATTTTGTGCCCAAAAATCCTCGAATGAACATGTGTAGACATTTTCAACGCGTGATGCAAAAAGTAATATACTACTATCATGCCCATTCTTAATAATGCATCTATTATTACCCCTTGCATTGTCTCCAAAAGTCACATGACCTCCGTCTTTAGGTGTTAAAGACGTAAATTTAGATTTGTCACCCGTTATGTGCAAAGAATAACCACTATCCAGTAACCATTTTCCTTATCTATTAATACTTTCAAAATAACTTGTAAGGAGCACCTCAAATAGTTCGTAAGTGGTACCCAATCTAAGTGGATCCGAACTTGTTAGTTGAGACAATTTTAGTTCCTTTAGGAATCCAAACTTATTTAAATTTAGATAGTCTTTGAAAACACCTCTTTACAGTATGTCCCACAACATTACACCTAAAACATCTAACAAGACTTTTAGTTTCAAAAAAGAATTTGTGAAATCTCTTTTATTTAATATTTTTCTAAAAACCGATTCTAGATTTATCAAGAATTCCTCTTGAACTTCCCAAAAGTATTTTCAAATTATTTTCACCACCTGTGAATTTGAGAACAATAGAATATAAATTCAAAATTATGGATTTTAATTCATTGTTTTTTCAGATTCAAAGTTAACCACTTGCTTCCTAAGCGTGTCAATTGTACTTTGTAGAGTATTTATTTGTGAACACTAATTTTTATAATCATATGTTAGTTCTTGATAGACATAAAAAAAATTATCAAAATTTAAAGGACAAGAACTAGAACATTGTGTCACCTCATCTTCAGTGGCAATCAAAGTAAACATAGATGAATCGCAGCTACTTGATTTTTCAGAACAACTGGATTCTAAGTCATCCCAGGTGGCTTTTATAGATTTTTTCTTAATATTTTTCACCTTTTTATTATTCCCTTTTTCCTTCTTTCGTTCAAGACAATCGGATTGAAAGTGACTGATTTTGTAACAGTTGTAGCATTCAACATTATTCATGTGGAAATTTTTCTTCCACAAAAGGCTCATCAGGTCATGTTTCTGAATTTCTTGGTGAGAAGTGTCACATCTTCTTCTTGCTCACTTCAAGACTTATATCATCATTGTCATCGTTTTCCTCATTCTTTTGATCTTTCAGTACTAAGGATTTCTTTTTGTTGCTTTCTGATCTATCCTCATATCCTCGAATAGATGTCTTATGGGTCATTAGATCACTATTGAGTTCATCAATAATGCATCTCGTGACATCCTTAGCTTCTTCGTTGCAGCCACTTTTGGTTCTCAAACTTTAGTCAATGATCTCAAAATCTTTCGTAGTTTGTCCTTCAAGGAATACAGCTTTCTTAGTTGGCCAAAACTGTTACAAATATTGTTGAACATCGTATACATTTCCAGAATTGTTTCTGTATCACCCATTCTAAACAGTTTGAATTGATAAATCAAGGCATTGATTTTGGATTATTTCACTTGATTAGTTCCCTCAGGTGTGATTTACAATGTATCCCACATTTCTTTTGCCGATCCGCAGCTTGAAACTCTACTATACTCATTTGCATCTAAAGAACAAAACAAAATGTTTATAGTTTGAGCATTAATAGATAACTTTTGTTTATTGGACATATTCAACTGCTCTTTCTTTTTAATCATTCCATTTTCTTTAGAAATATATGGGTCATCTTTGATGACCAACCAAATATCATAGTTTGTGGCTTGTAGAAAAGCAATCATTCTATCTTTCCAGAATGAATAGCTATCACCTGTGAACAAAGAAGGACGGTGCATAGATTGTCTTTCACCTAGAGTGTTTACGTGGTGCGCTATGTAATTCTTTTTAGTTAGGATGTTAAGCATAATGAGCTAAATCATATCTGATACCAATTGTTGGCTCAAAGATCTACCCAAAATGGGGGGTGAATTGGGTAGTTATAAAAATTTAAGCAATAAATTCAAATTCAAGATATCAATTTTCCTAATTGATTATTATCTTGTTAAGCAGCGAAAATTTGTTTAGTTAAGTGCACACCCAAACAAATAGAAAAGAAATAATGGAGCACACAAGAATTTATACTGGTTCGGCAAGCTAATCTTACCTACATCCAATCCCCCGAGCTCCACAGGGATTTCATAATCCACTACCCCTTGATTCCTTTACCAGATAGGAACCAAACCTTTAAAATTCATATTCTTTTCACAGGCTTAGAATCAACCTTTACAACTACGATTATTTTCATAGGTTCAGAATCAACCTAACACTCTCTTACACTATTACACTTATCATTTTCGCAGGCTTAGGAAAAATCTTTATGATTACTCTAATTATATTACAGGAAGAATGACAACCTAATCTTTTCACAGTCCAAAGACTAAACTAATCTCTTTCATAGGCTAAAAATCAAACCCTAATCTTTTTTTCAAGATAAAGATTAAACCCCATTTTTTTTCATAGGATAAAAACCAAAACTTAGCTATCCTAATTAGACACCGACCCAAATGTGTTTAATCCGCTCAAACTCGCAAAATACAAAAATTTCAAAGTTTCTTCCTAGAAGAAGTTTCTATCACCTCAATACGATTATACACAATTAATGTCCCGAAATACTAGCTGATAGATTCAATGTGAGACACAAATATGATTTTAAACAATTTATAGCACAAATATCAAATAATCATATTTCTCAAATAAAATTATTTTAAAAGATTTTCACAAAATTATATTTGAAAATGATTTTTCTCAAAAACCTTATCCAAGTAATTAATTAAATAATCTAAGAAAGTAAAACAAATAGCTTGAAAATATCTCACCAAAATTGGTCGAAAATGATTACGATAACTCGATAGCAAAACACAAACTGGTGACAAGAAAGTTGAGCGTCTTTAATCAAGAACTCTTTGAATAATCTCACGTATGAATTTCTGTGTAAGAATCTATCTTAGACTAACAAAAATTCTGATGTTCGTGATTGATTATTTTTAATCTCGTAGATCTCTATTAATAAACCTAAAACTAGACCTATAACAGTTAGTTTTTAAATGTCATGACTTTAAATGACACTCTAAGACCCCATATATCATATATATTCAAAATAATTATGTTTCATTAAAAAATACTTTTAGAAAAGATAGATTTGGTCCTTAAAACTTTTTCAAATCAAAGTCCTTACAAATAGAAAGTACTTTATTAATTTTAGAATAAATAAATAAGTAGAACAAATAAATAAAAATCATATAATATATAATATATATTAGAAATACAATAAATTCCCTTGAAATTCCCTCTTGAAATCATACAAAACGAGATGATTTGTCCTAAAAACCAAATTAGTCAAAACATTAACTGATTCTATCAATTGACTGGCCCTTACAGTTGGTTAACCGCCTGCTTCAACGATCATTTTTATGGCCATTGAACACAACCAGCCAGTTGACCGACCACCTTGGTCTGTTGACAGATTGGACCAGTAGGTCTCTTAGTTTTTCCATTTTTAACTACTAGATTCATTAGTCGACCGACCCAACTTGTCGATTGACCGAATTGACCTGTAAGTCACTCATTTCACTTCTTAAAGTCATTGTTTTGGTTAGTTAACCGATCCATTTTTTCGGTTGACCGAATTATCCCAAATAGACCGGTGGTATGGAACCTTATAGCAAGAGAATATAAAGACCTTCCTTGATGTCGTCATGGTCTTTTACGACTAATATGAATATAACCGCTAGATATCGCCCTATAAGATCGCACTTCAAACATTTATCAAGAAGAATGGAAAAAGTTTTCGAGAATACGCCATCCGATAGAGGGATAAAACTGCATAAGTAGTCCCTCCTATGAAAAAAATCTGAAATAGTGCAAAAGTTCTTGCAAGCTCAGCCACATCTATACTAAGCCAACGAGTTTAGAAAACCTTTTCCCTTAATTGGATCTTAAGTAAGGTTAAGTTGGCAAAAACTATACCACAAATTGTCACACCGCCACCCTAGGCCCCCACTGCCTAAGGCCGGACGTGACGTCCCCTCGACCCTACCTGACCAAACAAGCAAATATATACATATATATGTATAAATGCACATGTCCTGCTATCAATTTTTTTTTCGTTTCCAAAAATAATATCATCTATTTACTCATTTCAAAAATATATGGGACCACATCTATCCCAAATATCTGTACAACAAAGACACCACAAAAACGTTGAACCTTCCACGGTTCGCCTCCGACCGACCCACTCTAAAAAATGACACTACCTCCAAACTCTACCTAGTGCCAGTAGTGGACCCACTCCTAGCCGTGGTACTTGAAACCAAATATTTTATCAGTGTACTGTCTTCATAATAAAAATATTTTATGGATCAAGTACATTTATTAAACACCACATTTCAAAAGATAATATCATATATCACATACCATGTTAGAAACCAATTTCCATCCTCATCAATAAAACAAGATAATAAATGTAAATCAACCAATTCAGAAGTTCATTGTATAGTAAAATACCGCACACCACCTCCTACTAGCCATAGGATCGTTTACCTCACGATCAGGAGTTACGACAGTACCGTAACCGTACAATTGTGCCATCTAAAGTGACTATCAGTGCCAGAGCCATTTATTATCCCCAATGGTAAGGGTACTACCCGCAGGATTTGCATTCCTGACGGGTCAATCGACCCTGCAAGACTTGCTTGACAGGTAATCCACATCTCGCAGGACATATCTTCCTGACGAGAAGACAACAATATACACATCTCGCAAGACATATCCTCTTGACGAGAAGACAGAAATATTCACCCTGCAGGTCGTGCTTGATAAGTAATCCACATTTTGCAGGACATATCCTCCTGACGAGAAGATAACTATGGTATAGTCGGATAATAAACAACTTTCCACATTTAAAACCTACTTGATCCACATAAGTCATAAAATTATCCATTTTAACAAAGACATTTTTCACAATTTATACGAAAACATAATTTTGTAAATTTACATAGAAGACAGTACACTCACCTCGATTTTTGCACTGCAAAAATAGTGACGTCAGAAATTACCGGGACGTTGGCGCTTATGAACCTAACAGTGATAGGGCCTAAATTAATATTTTACTTAAAATAAACCCTAATATGCAATGCGTGGCCCTAAAATGCACAATTTTCCATTCTCCAAATTTAATTACGCAAAATTATTATTTTGTTCGTTTCGCTATGTTAATATTTACTGTACAAATTTATTAAGATTAATGATTACAAAAATTACTATTACGATTTCAAAAATTTTAATACTAAAAATTTAATTTTTAATGAGAATAATAATCGACTAAATTTTTTTTACCTATTCCCGAATTTTCCACCTGTCGAGAGGTTGATTTTTATTTTATTTTTTTGTTTTTGGTTTTTATTTGATTTTCTCTCTCTCTCTCTTTTTTTTTTTTTTTTCTGGTTTTGGTCGCTGGACCTCACCGCCGCGGCGACCACTGTCGTTTCTGTTTCTGCTTTGTTTTAGCCGACCAACGACGGTACACCCACACCTATACCTACACCGCTGACGACTCTCTCTCTCTATCTCTAGTTCCCACTCACCGCCGGCAAAACAATCGACACCAACCCCCCCGGCAACCGTCTGCACACACATACCCCGTACACACCGCTGGCAAGACAGAGCACCCACACCACCCACTATCAACGAAACAGGGCATACACACACACTGCTACAGTCAGCCAGCCGACGACCGACCCTCCACACACGCACGAAATCGACGAACCCACACACACACATGTAACGAACGATCGTATATACACACACACAAACCACACACTTACATCGTTACTATCAACGACCGAACACACACGCTGGCGAACGAAGACAATCACGTACACACTGCCGGTGGACAGAACACACACTCATAGCAGATCGACGACCACAGCCATTCACTCTTACTTACCTGAAATCGACGACAACACACACATGACGACACCCATACACACACCCGCCGAACCGATCACTGCAACCCACCGTCGGCCCTCTCTCTCTTCCTTGTTTTCTTCTTTCTAGATTGATGATAACTTGTGTGCATGGATATATATATATATATATATATGTGTGTGTGTGTGTGTGTGTGTGTGTGTAAATAGTGCCACATGTCCCCCCCTCCCTCATTAATATGTGCACACACACACACACACATATAAACAAACCTTTCCTTTATAGGGAAGGAATTGATTAAAAAAATTTATTTAAATTACACTAATCTCCCCTCTCAATTTTCTTTAAGTTGTTAGTTAAACCCAAAATCTAAAATTGATATTTTTAAAATTACTAATTAACCCCAAAATTTTTAAATTAAATGATAAATGACACAATCTACCCTGTTATTTTCTAAATGTGCTAAAATACAGCTAATGATTATGCACGTGCAGACATTAGGGTCTTACAACCCTTCCCCCCTAAAAGAAATTTCATTCCGAAATTTTAGTTACCTTGACCAAACAAGTGCGGATATTTATCTCTCTTCTTATCCTCTCGCTCCCACGTCGCCTCCTCCATTGAATGACTGCGCCAGAGCACTTTCACCAATGAAATCGTTTTCATTCGTAACACTTGATCTTTTTCGACTCAAGATATGGACTGGCTTCTCAACGTATGTCAAATCCTCTTTCAATTCGATTGGTTGAGAAATCAACACATGCAAAGCTGAATTATTATTGTTTTGAATGAAATTTCGAGGACGAAATTTATTTAAGGGGTGTAGATTGTAATATCCTGAAAATTTATATTCTTGGAAATATTACTTTATATAAAAGTTTAATATTTTTGGGATTGTTTTGCGAATTTATGGTATAAATAATATGTGCTAATTTTTTGGAGTTAAATGTTTATTTTAAATTAATTTTAGAAATTTTGAAACTAATGTGCTATTTAAAATATACTTTTAAGAGTTTTAGGATATAATTAAAAAAAAAATTATTCTAAGGGGATATTTGTATATATAAAGAAATGAATAAATAAATAAACGGCTTACATGATTTCCTTCCTAAAGAAGAAAATCACATGAGCCATATAATAATAATATATAAAAATTCTATAACTAACCACGTGTATGTGTGATCATTAATAATAATAATAATAACAAAATTCTAACTATATATATATATATATATAATATACACGGATTAGATGAGGGGGAATATACAAGACGCCTATATCAATATATATATGTGTTATACATTATGAAACACTTATAGTATTACATACTTTGGACATTCCAGTTCATATTTTGGCTTTGGATTTCAGATAGAATTTTTAACTCTTCTAATATATGTATTTAATTTTCCTATTGTGGAATTCATGTGGTTATTGGTGTTGAATCATAGTCAATGTTATTATCGTTGAATTTTACCGGTTAAATTTTATGAAATAATTATGATTATGTGAAAATGGAATCATGCCAAAGTGTTATATTTGTGGTATTAATTAAATGCACGTCTTAGAGGAGTTAGAGTTCTACTGAGCGTTGGCTCACAACTCCACAGTTTTGATTGTAGGGCCGGTGAGGACGAATTAGCGTCGGGAGTTGGTTTTCTATTTAAAATTATAATAGTTGTATTTATTATTTATTGTTGTAATCGGTAAATTCAACAATTATAATTAATGTTGTCACATTGTAAAATTTATTAGATCGTTATTGATTAAAATATTGATTATTTAAATAAAATTATAGTCGTCGATAAATAAAATTGTCGCCGTTGTATTTTAAAATTTAACGAATTTATAGGATGAAAAATTGGTCAATCGATTTTAATGTTAATTTCTCTAAGTGGAGAAATCATGTAGCGGCCCTAGGAAACTGGGTCGTCACAGGTGGCATAATCGGACAAAAATCATTTTTTCACCTTTCAAATTTTACTTAATCCATTAATCATCGTAAACCTGTCAATTTCCATCAACACTTTTTTTTTTTCACATTTTAATACGAAAATATAATTGATAATTTATATAGAAGATAGTAAACACCTTTAAGGCGATCCTTTCAATTTAACGACATATATTATGGTCCATGACTAACATGACACTCACCCAAACTTATTTAACTTACTATAGGTAAGTTACATTAATCAAACGCCACCTAAAATGTTAAGGCCCCGTTTGTTTAGTGTTTCCATTCCATTCCAACCCAACCCAACCCAAAAATTTTGGGTTTGATTTTTGGGAACGTGTTTGGCAAATATAAAACTCAACCCAACCCAACCCAAAAAATGAGAATTGATTTTCAAAATCCTAAAGAAATGAGAAACAATTTTTTATTTTTATTTTTGTGCCCAAAAAACTCAACCCAAGTTCTCACGATCATCCCACTTTGTTCTTCCATCTTTGTTGTTTTTCCTTGTCGGCATCGTCCTCATCGGCGTCGTCCTCTTCCTCGTCGTTGTCGTCGTCCTCTTCCTCGTCGGTGTTGGCCTCCTCTTTCTCGTCATCATATTCTTTATCGTCGCCCTCTTCCTCGTAGGCGTTATCCTCCTCCTTCTCACCATCGTCTTCTCTGCCGTTGTCCTCACCATCGTTGTCTTCTTCAGCCATCATCGTCGTCGTCTTCTCCATCACCAACTTCCTCATCGTCTCCAACATAATTTCTCTCTCTCTCTCTCTCAATTTCGATTTTGTTTTTGAAATCGATATCGGTTTCGTTCTTTGATAGGTGTGATCCACCTGCGTATTTCCAAATTGAATTAAGTTAGTTTTCGACGTTTATATAGTATTTTATTATGTTTTAATTAGTTTTATTACTTTTTTGTATAAATCAGGTGTGTGAGGCAAAAAAATAGGAAATTGAAGTGAAAACGATGAGATCGAACCAAAAGCAGACGAAGTTATGGTGGATAAACAAGCTCAGAGGCTAAATTATGAAATAGGCCCACCACCTAAGCATCCAGACCACCTCCTAGGCAGTGAAGAAGCTGAGAAAAGAGCAAATGTTACTGACGGACCACCGCCTAGGCGAAAATCCAACAGAATGTTCTTCCACGTCCACCGCCTACTTTACTGCCTAGGCGATCAGCCAAACAGACCTAACTCCGCCTAGGCGGAAATTCCTTCACTTAGGCGAAAATCCCCTGTACAGTCTTGAGATATTTTTAAGATATTTTAGCTATAAATACCCCCTCTCCTCCCCCTTCTCCGGCCTCTCTTTGTTTTTTGAGCACCTTAGGCCATATTTAGGCTAGAGTTTAGGTGTTTTAGAGGTGGATCTCACATCCCGAAGTGGAGAAGACGGCGAATTGATCGTTGAGCGTTCTTAGCGATTTATCTTCGGACAAGGCTAAGTTCTTCGATTGTTTTTCCTTATTTCTTTATCTTAGGATCATGTGATCATGTTTGGCTCGTTATTTTATTGTATATGCGGCTATGGCCTCGAGTTAAATATGGATTTTAGTAGGGATTAACACTATATTTATAAATACGTTGTTTGGATGATTTTGGTGTTTCGTTTGTGTTTGTTTTTCGTAGTTTGATTGTGTTTATCGTATTTTTTGTTTATCATGCTTAGTTAGATAAATGGAGAATACGGGGTTTGACAAATCCCAGATTCGGATTAAGGTAAACAAACGCCACGATTCAATAACCCGGGAGGGAATGGGATTGTGGACAATCAATGACATTAGGACAAGACTCACGTGACCTAGGGTCATTAAGATGTTGAGGGGGACTTCTTCGTTGATTCGAAGTTGCGTTATATCCCCCGTCTTACACTCGGAAAAGGTGGCGAGGGAGTTTTAGAATGGAGATTGTCGATAGGGTAAATACAACGCGATAATCCAATAACCCGGGAGGGAGTTAGATTGTGTGCAATCAATGACGCTGGGCGAGACTCGCGTAACCTAGGGTCGTTAAGATGTTGAGGGGGACTTCTTCGTTGACTCGAAGTCATGTATTTTTCCATCTTACACTCAGGAGAAGTGGCGGTAGAGTTTACGTACCGAGATTGTCAAATAGGTCGAACACCGTAAATGAGAGTAAATCAAGATCGAACACGTATTTGTAAATACGTTAATCCCTAGGCAATTCTTGACTCTAAAACATATTAGCATCTTAGTGTAGTTAATTTAGGTTATATTAGTATTTGTTTAATTAATTAAATACATTTGTTTTTTGCCTAGATAAAGTTAGGTCACGACAAACGCAGTATTCAATAGTAACAACACCAATTCATGTGGATATGATAACCCGATCTTAACGATCACACTATACTAAAACTTTGACCTCGTACACTTGCGAATAGTCATATACGCAAAGGATAGTAGAATCCTTCAGTGTACATTCTTGAAATCATTTTCAAGAACAAAATCGATTTCAAGAACAAAATCGAACACAAAATTGATTTCGGTTTCGTTCTTGAAATCGATTTCAAGAACGGAATCGAACATGGAATCGATTTCGAATTCGTTCTTGAAATCGATTTCGGTTCTTTGTTCGTCTTCGTCCATCGCCTGCGTCGTCGTCGCCTGTCTCCTCGTCGTCCGTCGCCTGTGTATTTGTCTTAGAGCATAACACACACACACACACACACACACATATATATATATATATATATATTAATTTTTGTGCTGTTTGGCGATGAGTTTCTTGGATTTGATAATTTTTATTTAAATGATTTTGTTTGGATGATTTTTTTGTTTTGATGATTTTTGTTTGGATGAGAAAACAATTTCAGAATAATGTGGTTACCAAATGCGATTTTGTTCTTAGTACAAAAAAAAATTGTCATTACCAAACGCAATTCTGTTTCTAGTTGGAAACATAATTTTCAACCCAACTCAACCCAATCCATCTCAGTTGGGTTGAGAAAAGTGGGAACACTAACCAAACGCCACCTAATATGTTCAAATTGGAACTGTAGCGACCAAAGTAAGATTTTTGGTCAGACTCTGCCATAGTTTTCTTCTCGTTAGGCGGGTATAACCTACGAGATGTGGATTTTCTTTTCGTTAGGTGAATATGACCTATGAGGTGTGGATTTACTTCTCGTCAGGAGGATATGTCATGCGAGATGTGTATTACCTGTTAGGCAAGTCCTACAGGGTGGTTTAATCTGTCAGGAGTGCAAATCCTGTGGGTGGTACCCCTACCATTAGGGATAATAAATGGTCTTGGCACTGATAGTCACTTTAGATGGCACAGTTGTATAGGTTACGGTACCGTTGCAACTCCCGATCGTGAGGTAAAAATGATCCTATGGCTAATAGAAAAGTGGTGTGGGGTATTTTAATATACGATGAACTGCCTGGATTGATTGACTTAGATATATTATTTTAAAATGGATTGGCGTCGATATATATTATTTTGTTGCTCTGGTTGACTTAAAATATTTGAATTGGGTGTTTTAAATATGAGTTTATTTCAGTGGTGACAGGGAAACTAAATTTTCATACGGTATGTGATTATATAATATTATATTTTGAAACGTGTTTAATACTTATACATTATCCATAAAATATTTTTATTATCAAGACAGTACACCGATAAAAAAATTTGGTTTCAGGTGCCGCAGATAGGAGTGGGTCCATTACTGGCACTAGGTAGAGTTTGGAGGTAGTGTCATTTTGGGAGTAGGCCAGAGGCGAACCGTGGTAGGTTCAGTATTTTGTGATTTTTGTTGTATATATTTGGGACAGGTGTGTCCCATATTTTTTAAAAGGGGTAAATAGAAATATGTATTTTCTGGAAAAAAAAATTAACTACTGTGGAGCAAGTATATATGCATGGATGGATATTCGTGGATAAGTCAAGTAACGTCAGGTCGACGTCACGCCCGGCCTCTAGTGACAGGTGCCCGGGGTGGGGTGTGACATTTGTGGTATCAAACACTCATCAAATCTTGTTTTAAAAAATAAAAAACAAAAAATATTTTCGAATAATTTCATTCAGAAAAAAAAAAACATTTCTAAAAAATATCTTCCAATCTATTTTTTTTTTCAAATAAAAGATAGTTTTCAAGCATTTTCTTTCTCAAAAAAAGGTTAAAAAAAAAAAAAGGGAACTTTCAAATTAAAACAAAAAATTTTAAAAATAAAAAATAAAAAGATTGTTCAAATTTTTCCTAAAAAAAAAAACAAAAAAATATTTTAAGAAAATAAAATAAAAGATAGTCTCCAAATTCTTTTTTAAAAAAATAAAATAAAAAGAATTTTCCAAAAACAAATATTTTTAAAAAACGTTACAAAATTTTCTTTCTTTCCCAATATTTTTTTTTCTTAAAACTAATCTAGACTAAATCACCGACTAAGCCTAATATTAAGATCTATCACATTAAATCTCCCCAGGGACCATCCTTATCAAATCCCTTAATTTTTTATAAAAGGTCATAGCGAAGAAACATTTCAAAACACACTAAAAATAAAAATTACCACTTTAATTTGAAAAAATGCCAGAAAAAAAAATGAATTTTCATAATAGAAAGAAAAAGATTTTCAAAAATAAAATAAACCTTCGAACTTAAAACTAATTAGACTTAATTGGACATAACTTACTGTCTTCGGATGGGCATCTTGGGGTGTCTAATACATTCCACAAGCGTAACCGATCATCGAACTCTTTAAATGAATATTTGGTTTGACCATGTCTTTGGAGTCAATTTTACTTAGGGCTTTTAAATTACTTTTTTTGAAAACAATTCGGTGACCTAGTACACCAATTAAACCCAGTGTTTGATGGCGACTCCTTATTTTTTAAATGACTTAAGTACTTTTTGAGAAAATTGACGCTTTAAAAAATCCTTTCTCTTTACGCATTATTTCATGTCCTTTTGACCTTTTTGGAAAATCAGAGCACGTTACATTGATTAAGGTAAGTTATTTTTAAGCAAGTTTTTGAGTTTCCATTTTATGCTTGCTAGTTTTTGAAATTCACTTTCCCTCTCTCGTTCTATATTTCTAGATACAGAAGACGACTGTTAAAAGCTTCGGAATTAGACAAAGGTTGTGGGTTATCATATAATAATCCTTGTACATTTTGTTATTGTTTTTCTTATCTGATGGTAATAATATTTTTGCAAGTTTTACGTCACTTTATTTTGAATTTTTATATTAAATTCCTTATTCAAGTAGTGCGAGATTTTTTTTTACATTCGATGGAACAGTTTTATTTTTTGTTTGTTTAATACTGTAACAACAATGACAAAAATCAGAATGCCTGCTAGGTATAACTAGATGGATTTATATTATTATCAATGGTTATTTACACCCACGTTAAATGACGTTGAATACCCAAATTCGAAATAGTTTGAAGATTTACTTTTATATGCAATAGTTTGGAGTATAAGTATGATGTGATTCATTCAACGGTTTTGCATAAATTGACTTGGTATAGTGTATACAAAGAGCAGCAGATGTGAACACTCAGTCTATATATGTGAACTTTCACACATATGTACAACATTATGATGATAAGTGTTTATAGAATGTCATTCATTTATTTCATGTAATTTGATTTATTTTTTGAGTATTTGGACAACCATTACTTATGAGTTAGCTCTTATATTGATTTCAACACTCATGTAACATGAAGTAATAAACATTTAGACATATATATGTATAATATAGATGTATATGACTTTGTAGAGTAATGTGAATATTCACATACATATACAATTGCATGACAATAAGCCTTTTAAGACTGTTACTCAATTACTTCATATAGTCCGGGTTAAATTTGCGTTTTTGACAACTCACTCTAATTACTTTTATATGAATATTTACAAAAGCGTAACATTCACATATGAAATAGAAAGAAAATTATGTGAAGGTTCACACATTTAAGCACCATCAGTGATGTGAACAATTTGTTTCACTAGGAATGGAAGACATAAATGTGAATGTTCACATTTACAATACAATACAAATTTTTTTACTAGTGTGAACTTTCATACTGAATATTTATACTAATAATAAAAATGATATTTGATTGGAAAACTATATAAGCAGCAAGTCATTTAGTGTAATGTGAAAGTTTATATATTAATCAAAATCCCATAACGTGAATATTCACGTTATAACATTCTGGATGTTCAAACCTTAACAAATTATATTCCCTACCAATGAAAAATACACATGTAAATGTACACATATTCAAATGACAACCAATTTAATTATACAATGTGAACATTCACACTGGATATATGTAATATGAAAAAAATACAGTCAATTTAAGAAATAAACTAAGCAATGTAAACGTTCATATAATAAAAAAAATGGCACCACTGTAATAGCCAATCGAAAACAAAACAACGAAGTGAATGTTCATATATTCAAATAATATTTTAATAACAAACATGATACGAACCTAACAAGGATTAGTGAGACCCAAAACCAACTTAGGGTTTCTTCGCGAAGATCAAAACTAAATCAAATTTTGAACAAACTAAAAATACAGAAATTGAAAGATAAATTACTTTGACCCAACGTTTATGAACGAAACGCGAACCTGATATAATGATCTTGACCCAATGATTATAATGAATTACGAACCAAAGATATAAGTTTGAACGCCACAAGAAACTCTTGATAAGTTCAAGAAAAGTTCTCTAAAGAACTAAAAAGAAAACTCTCACAATTTTATTAATAAAAAATAATCTATCCTTCCTCATGGGATACAACTTTCTTAAATAGGTAATGAATAGTGCAGTGAACAGTGTCGGTGAATAGTGCTCGTGAATAGTGCAGCTACAATACAAAAAAAAAGAAACCCTATAGAAACAAGGAAACCCTACCCCTAATCTAAAAAGGAAAAGGCTAATTTGGCAATCATACCTTACAAATTATCAAATAAATAACCTAAATTAAAATTAAAATACAAATAAATAAAATAAATATGCTGAGAATTTCGTGGTCCTCAAGCCTTGGTCCATTTGAGTTCATATCTAAACTCATTCACTTGCTTTGATGAGATGGATTAGGCCTTGATCGTCATTTGGGCCTAATTTGGGCTTTATTGTTTTCAATTCAACCGAAAGTTCTTAAATTAGCCCATTAAGCGCTTCTTTGATCTTCTTGGATCTTGCCCTAGTAATGGGCCCAACCGGGATATGCAATATGTCTTTTGATGTTGCTTGTTGGTTCTCATCATCCTCCCTCTCTTCAAAAGGATTCGACCTCGAATCTTCACCTACATCAAACGAAGAAAGATCAGAAACATTAAATGTAGCACTAACGTTATACTTACCTGGAATATCCAACTTGTACCCATTATCATTGATCCTCTGAAGGACTTGAAATGGGCCATTCACTCTAGGATGTAGCTTGGTCCGCCTATGGGCTGAAAATCTTTCTTTTCTCATATGCACCCAAACCCAATCACCCGGTTCAAAGATGACTCGTCTACGGCCCTTATTTGCTTTCTTTGCATATTGCTCGTTTTTCT
>CM028332.1:56765864-56953364 GCA_016647705.1 Eucommia ulmoides
TAAAGCTTATTCTTGTGTGTTCTGTGTACTTGACGTATCATTTTAGTAAAAGTTATTGTAGATCCTAAATGCACGAGTACGTAAACTCAATGTATAACTGTCTATTTGATTTGAAAACTATTATCTATCAACCAAATTCATGACAATAGGGATTTTAGAACTTGATTTGGGAGAATTTCGAGGCGACATCCTAGGCGAGGTAGTTCGGGAGATATGATTTAAGCATTCGTTTTTATCGCTTGAGCCTTTGAAGCTTACCTAGTTAAATGTTTATCCCTCGTTACCCTATCGAACCCTAAAAACCATTTCAATTCTGAACACTTAAATAAATACCCTGGCCGATTGACCTTTTTCCAAAACCTGTATTGCCGAGCCGAAGGCACAATTTGAGTGAATCAATTTAGTAGTTGCAAATGCTACTTGAAGTGAGCAGTTGGGTTTAGGGAGAACTTTTAATTGGTTCGGTATTCGAGTAATCACTTGTTGTTTTTCTTTTATTTAAACCACACCCGAAAAATTCTAATAATGAAATAAGTTTGGGGGTGTGGTAAGTTTGGAAAACAAAAACTATGTACATATAGTACAATTTTTGTTTCTTTTGACCAGTGAGAACATCATTTTTAAATGTATGTTTAGGGTTATTTCAATTTATCTATGGGGTTTCGAGTGTGAGAGTGCCAAGCATGTGCCTCGGGTATCGTCAAGTTAACGACGTTAACCTGTTTTCTAATTCCTATATACCCTTCGCCATTTGTCCAAAACCGAACCAAGTTCTAATGATCTTTTGGATTTCTCCGAGCCTACATAAGTGGAAAATAGAAACCAGGTCAGTCTTATGGATTCCCTATACCTTAATGGTTTAAGTCATGAACTTTATTGAGGGATAATCTCATCTGATCTGCGGATAGTTGTATATTTGAGTTTTAACACACACACTTTGATATGATCTAGAATGGCGTTTACTATTATTGACCGTTGAAATTTTTGAACACCACATGATGTGTTTTATTCTTAAACTTGATAGGATTGGGGGCCGATGAGGGAAAATCATTTGGCCGGTAGATAATATTCAAAACTTCCACATTATTGTTTTTAGTGTTTTTCATTTTTAGTTTTAAATTTCGTAATTAGTTGTTATCTTTTCTTGTATTGTGTGGGTGTTTTGCTCGAAGACTAGCAACTATCC
This sequence comes from Eucommia ulmoides, assembly GCA_016647705.1. Taxonomy (NCBI): domain Eukaryota; kingdom Viridiplantae; phylum Streptophyta; class Magnoliopsida; order Garryales; family Eucommiaceae; genus Eucommia; species Eucommia ulmoides. The sequence goes on from CM028332.1 coordinate 56,767,051, forward strand.
GTCGACGTATAATGTGATCATCGTAAGGTCATGCCTAAGCACGTTAAAGGCCATCACTTCAATATACCACCCGATGATGAAGTTCCAAACCAAGAACATTAGAAAGTTGTGAGGGATTTAGAAGGTAGCTTGGGACTATTTCGTAACTGAGCAACTGAGATAGGGCTTCCTAAATAGTAATCAAAGGATGATGAGGCTGACAAGGACTTCTTACAAAGACACATGTTAGAACCTCCTAGGAAATAGGACATTTTGGTCCCTTGGATAGAGCAACTAAGTTAACCATGACCTCATCTAGATGGAGAAATAGAGGATGTCCAAGTACATTCGACTAATCATATCCGAATTATCCAGATCGAGAAAGCTCTTTCAGGGGATAAAAGGGAGCAATTGGTCGAGCTATTTAGAGCCAACCACGACGTGTTCAACTGGTCACATGTGGATTTACTCAGTATAGACCCAAATATATCAATGAACTGATTGTACATTGATCCGACATACCCACCTGTTCGACAAAAGCAATGAAAGTTTGGGCAGGTAAGATACGCCATGATTGAGGAGAAAACTAAGAAGATGCTTGATGCAGACACTATCGAAGAGATCAACTTCACTCTATGGTTAGTGAAAGTAGTCCTACTAAAAAAAGATAGGGAAGTGTCGCATGTTTTTAGACTTCATCGACCTTAACAAGGCTTACCCAAATGATTGTTTCTCATTGTCGAAGATCGACGTAGTTGTAGACACTATTGCTTCCTATGAGTCTCTTAGTTTTCTCGATGCCTTCTTAGGTTATAACCTGATCAACATATACCCTCTTGACAAAGGAAAAATAGTCTTTATCACCAACAAGGGCCTATACTACTACAAGTGAAGTAGTTCGGGCTGAAAAATGCAGAGGTGACAAATTAGAGGTTGGTGAGCAAAATGTTTGTTGACTACTTGGGAATACTATAGAGGTCTACATCGATGATATGATGGTTAAGCGAAAAATGCACGTTGACCATTTGGCTGATCTACAAGAATATTTAGACGTTTTAAGGAAGCACATGATAAAGTTGAACCTAAGCAAGTGTGTATTCGAGGTTAGCATCGAGAATTTCCTTGACCAATGGGTAACAAAAAGGGTAATTGAAACTAGCCCAAAGCAGGTCAAGGTGACCTTGAACATGACATCACCAACAACAATTAATGAGGTCCAAAGCCTGACAGGGTGTGTAATAGTTTTGCATCCTTTTATTTCCCGGGCATCGGATAAATGCCTACCCTTCTTCAGTAACCTACGGGGCAACAAAAATTTGGAATGGACTAGAGATGAATATTTTTAGGCACTCAAGTACATCATAGAACCATCGATTCTCACAAACTCTAAGTTGGTGTAGGAGATAATAGTCTATCTGGTGGCCTCGAATACCTCCGCGATCTCGCCACTTGTGGTAGAAGAACAAGAAGTTAAGAGAATCGTATACTACGTCATTTATGCCTTGAATATAGTGGAGTCTCATTATCCTTGATTAGAGCTGACAGCCTATGCGTTAATAATATCAGGGAGAAAACTTCATCATTATTACAAAGCTCACCCCATGGCGGTACTGACCAATCACCCATTAAGAGTCATTTTGCACTAACCGGAAACTTACGAGCGACTACTAAAGTAGTTGGTCGAACTCAGGAAGTTTCACATAGAATACCAAACAAGAATGGGTACCAAGGGACATGCATTAGCAGACTTCATATTGGAATTTACATTCCCAGAGGAAGAAACAACAACTACGAAAGAGACTTTCCCGAATTTTGACCAACAAGCTACCGACGTTTGGACAACTCACGTTAACAGATCGTAGAAACAAAGCAGTTCAGAGGCATGGCTTGTAATTTGAACCCCCGAGAGTGATATCTTGGAGTACGTGCTAAGGATTGGGTTTAAAGAGACAAACAACGAGGAAGTATACGAAGCACTCATCTCTTTTATGATGATTTTAAAGGAACTCGAGAGAACTGAAGTGGAACTTTACTGCAACTCCCTCTTTGTAGCCAACCAAGTCAGCGGGGAATATGCAACCAAAGAGGCCAAAATAATGGCGTATTTGAGGTTTCTCAAAAGTCTCCATCATGCAAATACCGAGGGAGGAAAACAATCATGCGCACTCAATGGCCAACTTGGCCTCTGCTTTCGACACTAAAGGATAGAGGGCCGTTTTGATAAAAAAAAACATATTGAGGCCAAGCTATGATGAGGTCGAAGAAAAAGTCAAGGTAGTAATGCACTAACTAGGATAGATAGATCCCATCTACAATTACCTCGACAATGGAACCCTTCCTGACTAAATAACGATTGTAGAAGGGTACGATACCAAGCGTCCCAGTATGTACTAATTTAGGGAATATTGTACAAGCGATCTTTCATGGGTCCTCTACTTCGGTGTTTACACCTAAGAGAAGGCCCTTATGTTCTCAAAGACATCCATGAAGGACTAAGTGGTAACCATTCATGGGCACGATCATTGGCAAAAAAAACAGTGAGACTAGGAAATTTTTGGCCAACGATTGAAGTCGGTGCCAAAGACCTAGTGAAAAAATGCGACAAATGCCAGAGGTTTGGGCCAATAATCAATGTTTCCGCAGATCTGCGTGATACACTTTCCCACAATAATTACCAGAAAACATTTTATTTCCATCCTCATCTTCAAATTTTGTAAAATGATTCTCGACGTAAGAAACTTTCTCACTAGTTTAACCACGTTTCTTCACATTTTTAGGCAATGGTGGTTTTTCAGTAGGGGGAGCAAGGGCAAGAGTTGGAGGGTTACCTTCGAGGGGTATAGAAGAGCCTTCAACATTAGCATGTTCCATATTAACAAATACGATTGAGCACGTGGACGGAAGGAATTAGTAATAAAATACTCCCTGCCAAATTAGAGGAACAATTTTCAACATTTAGTACAAAACAATTTTCAACATTCAGAAACAAAACTTGGAAACAAAACAAGTTCAATTACTGTTCAATTAATCATCAATCATGGTGTAATTTTTGAAGTAGAAGCAGGTTCAAATTTCAAAACTTCAAACAGAAGTTGAAACAGAAACAGGAATAGGTTAATATGGGAACAGAACACTAAACAAATGTTTTAATATAGGAACAGAACACTAAACAAGAAGACTGAACAAGAATACTATTTTAATATGGGAACAAGAACACTAATCAAACAGAATCATGATTCATGAACAAGAACATTGTTTTAATATAGGAACAAAACACTAAATAAACGCCACCAAATGAGCAAGAAGAAAACAAAAACATAATCTTAATCCAAGAACAAGTCTGCTCAAACAGAAATAGAGACATGGAATTGATGTATTCATTTTTTGAAACAAATCAGGTATTCATGTTTTAAAGCAGAAACAGAAACAAAAAATAGAAATTGAAACAAAAAAACATAAACATCATACTGAATCAAACAAAACAGAAATAGATCATACAGAATCAAATTAAAAAAAATAGAAACAAAACAAACAAATTGAATTCCCTAATCCATACAGAATGGGAATCAAAACAGAACAAACAATAATTGAAACAAATCACTTAATTTGGGAACATGGAAATAGAACACTAAACAAGTAATCAATTGTTACAAAAACCTAATCCAAACAAAACACTAATTAGAACCCTAATCCAAACAGAACACTAATTGAAACAAAAACCCTAATTAAAACAAAACAGTAAAACACAAACACTAACTGAAAGTTTGAAACAAAAATAAAAAACCCTAATCCATAAAGAATCAAAATCAAAGAATAAACAAATTGAACAAATAGAAGAACTCACCATTTTGGGCCTTCTTTCAACAATAGATTTCCTGTCTCACGAGTCTCAAAGATTGAATATTTAGTCTTTGATTTTGGCTACAAATCAAACAAGGGAATCAAAGAAGAGATAAACCAACCGAATAGAAGACGAAATGAACGTTGAAAGGCCTTTATAGCCATTGTCATTTGTCAAAGATACAAAGAAAAGAAAAAAGACGGCGCACTGATCGATGTGCAAATCGAAGCGACGACGAAGACAGTCAACTAATGGCGATGTGCTGATACGCAAATCGAAGCGTCATCAAGATTTTGGAGGCTGGAGTAATTAGAGCGTGGAGAGAATGAGCGACGCTTAGGTTTTCGATAGAGGAGGTAGGTTTGACTTCTGAGCTTAAGAGCATTAGGGTTATTGGTTTAGGGTGTTTTAGGTATAGGCCGGTCGGGTAGGGAGCGTTACAGGTGGGGGATACAAATTCAACGACCAAACCGCATAATAGGTTATCGGACTGGGTTTTACCCGATCTGATCATTCACACACATTCTAGCCGACGTTTTCGAGCTGGGCCGGTCGGATTTTTCAGGTGGGTCTGGTTTGTAGGGTATTCTGCACATCCCAATTTATATTTAATCCACAAAAAAGGTTAATAATTTAGACATTTATAGATAATTTTGGGAAATCATCCTCATCATACTTATCTTCATTCTTAGGAACACCATGAGCATAAGAAACATAAGGATCATTTTTAATGACCAACCATGCATTATAATTTATAGCTTGTAAGAATTTAGACATTCTGGCTTTCTAGAAAATATAATTATTCCCTGTGAGAAGTCGAGGACGGTTCATAGATTGCCCTTCAGGTAGTGTATTACTCATACGGTATGCCATGTAATCGTGTTAGCTAGGATGAGAAACCTATTTGGCTAATCTAGCTCCGGTACCAAGCCCAAAGATCTACCCAAAATGGGGTGAATTGAGACGTTTAAAAATTGACAGGTAATTTCAAATTTCCCAACTAGTTTTTATCTTGTTAATATATGAAAACATGAAATTCTAGATGCATAACCAAATAGATGAGAGATAGAGAAACAAACACGTAGATTTATAGTAATTCGGCAAGTTACTCTTGCCTGCATCCACTCTCTTGAGCACTTACAAGAAATTCGCAATCCACTATCACACCTGATTCTTTTCCCAAGTAAGAATTAAATCCTTACAATAATTCTTTTTCAAACTCAGAATTGAACCTTTACACAAATTCTTTTTCCAAACTCAGAATTAAACCTTTATACCCTTATTAGGAAAGTTCACTTTATGCTTAATCAGCACTTTAACTCAAATCAGCTACGTTTAGGTCCAAGCTATAACACCAAAGAATACAAAAAATGTATTGTTTGTTCCCACACTAGCTTCTACCAACTCAATGCAATATAAATTCATTTAATAATCAAAATACTAATGATAAAAAATGTGTGAGAAACTAAATATGGACTATGTCAATCTAAGCACAAAAATTGTCAACCAGGTTTAAAAAAAAAAATTAAAAACGATTTTCAATAAAATTTAGCAGGAAATGATTTTTTTATCACAGATATAGCAAGCTCAGGAATTTATATATATGTGTGTGTGTGTGTGTGTGTGTATGTATTTTGAGCAAGCAATTATAATAAGAATGGTGTCTCACTGAGATTTTCTCAAGAAAGATGTAAGCAATAGCAACGTTGTATCAAACCCCGTTTTTCAAAGAAAGCTCTTTTCTCGATCAAGAATTTCTCAAAACTTTTCTCTCAACGTTATATTTCAGAAAAATAAAATCTCTTATTTTAGAAATTTGAATTCCTCTTTGAATTATTGATATTTTTGAAGTGAAAAACGCAAGTCTATTTACGATGTTTTCAAACATAGCCTATAATGGCTAATTTTCAAACAAAATATAAAAAATAACACGTATAGACCCCGTATATAAGTAAGACTTATAACGACTATCTTTAAAAATAAATAGCACTTTTAAAACTCTCAATTTAGTATGAAAAATATTTTGATTTAAAACTAATGATGTCTGAAAATGGATCACCGGACACGTCACTTTTTAGGCCCAAAGTGTCTTATGAGTTTTCTCACTTTCTCTCTGCTAAGGTTCCTACAAAACAATGCACCACAGGAGGGCCTACCAGAGTTGCATGTCCGGTGTGAGAATCAGTCGAGAGTTACGAATAAGAATTTAGCAAAGCAGTAGCTAGGAGAGAGAGAGCGCTTGAGTACAAAGCAAATGTGTCTCAGAGCGTATATTTTCTATGTATTCTAGAGCATATAGAAGTGTATTGAAAAGCGTACCTTGGACATCCTATCGAATGAGTTTTGAAGCTGAAACGAGGTGCTACTGATTCAGTCGATCAACTGAATTAAAAAGGTCGGTCAACCATCTGAAACAATGGTTGAATTCGCGAAGGAAGTGAGCAGACTGATCCAATCGGTCAACCAAATGAAATGGGTCAGTCAATCGTTTTAGTCTGTATGTAAATCGAAGAGAAATTGGAACAACCTGAACCAATCAGTTAACCGATTAGAGACAGTCGGTCAACATACTGGCCTAAAAGCAATGATTGTATTTTAATTCTGGACAGGTCAATCAATCGACTTGTAGGGCTCGATCAATCGATTGAGTCAGTTCGGAAAATGCGAGATTTGGTCTCTTGGTCAAAATCAATCTATTTTTTAGGATTCCAAGGGAGAGATTTGGGGGATTTGAACCTAATTGAGATATTATCAACCTATTGTATTATCCCTATTGATTTAGTCCATATACTTTGAGATTCTCCAAATTTAAATGGATTAATACATCCTATCTCTATAGTTTTAAATTAAGGATAGTTTTGTGGACTTATTTGAGAGAATTGAAAGATAGTTTTAAGTGAAATACTCCTAAATTGAAAGGTTATCATATATGGGGTTTAAGAGTGTCTTTTAGAAACATATCTTTGAAAAACTAACCGTTGAAGGGTTTGATATTTATCTATTAATATAGACCTATGGGAATATAGATCAAGAAATCAAGAATACTCAGTTCAAGCTTTTTTAAGAGTTATATTTACGCTGAGATTTTTGTGAGAGATTTATTCTACGTTCTTGATCTAAAGCGCTTGTGATTTGGCGTCACCGACTTGTATTCTATTGTGATCCTATCATTATCTTTGATATTTCCTTATGAGATCTTTCTAAGCTTTGTTGTTTACTTTGAATTTATATTTTTATTGATTGCTTGGTATAAGATTATTTAGAAAATTGTTTTAAACTTACAAGCCTGAAAATCTATTTTAAACGATTTTATTTGATTATCTGATTATATGCTTAAATTGTGCTACCCACTTTATTAATTAATCAGATTTTATTTGCCTCATATTGTATCTATCACACAGTAATTATTTGGAACATTAATTGAGTATTATTGTATTGAGGTGGTAGAAGATCCTTGTAGGAAGAAACTTATATTTTTTTGTATTTTGAAGTTTAAGTGGATTAAACACATTTGGGATGGTGTCTAGTCAGGGTAGCTAGGTTTTGATCTTTTTCTAGTGAAAACGATTAGGGTTTGATCTTTGTCCTGCAAAACGATTAGGTTATTCTTTTCCCTTGAAAAGAATTAGGTTTTGATTCTTACAGTAATTGAATTATTTTTTCGAGTGAACTGTAAAGGTTCATCCTTCCCTATAAAAAGAATAAGTAAAAGAGTGTTAGGTAAATATTTAGCCTGGTAAAAATATAGGGTTCATCCTTGGCCTAGGAAAATGATAATTTATAAAGGTTGATTTTGTGCCTGTAAAAGAATCATTGTAAGGGTTTGGTTCCTACCTGGTAAAGGGATCAAAGGAGTTTAGTAGATTGCGAATCTCCGTGGAGCTCGGGGGACTAGACGTAGGTAAGACTAGCTTGACCGAACAAGGATATATCATTGTGTGCTGCATTATTTATTTTCTATTATATTGTGTTTGGGTGTGCACTTAGTATTAAACACATATCCGCTGCGTGATTAAGATGATAATTAATTTAGGAAAATTGATTATTTGATATTAAGTGTTTAAATGAATTAATTGTTTAAATTTTGTAACTACCAAATTCACCTCTCTCTTGGGTAGCTTTTTGGGTCAACAATTGGTACCAGAGCTGGTTTAACTCGTTTGGTTTAAAATCCTAGATAAAAAATATCACATGGCACACCCCAAAGACACTTTAGGTGAGAGGCAGTCTATGCACTGTTCACATTTGTTTGCAGGTGATAACTATTCATTCTGGAATAATAGAATGATTATTTTTCTTCAAGCCACCAATTATGATGTGTGGCTAGCCACTAATGATGATATTTCATTCCTAAGGAGAATGGAGTTACTAAGAAGAAAGAGCAGTTGACAACCTTAGATAAACGGAAACTTTCTATTAATTCTCAAGCAATTAATACTATATTTTGTTATTTAGATGCAAATGAATATACCAGGGTGTCAAGTTGTGGATCGACAAAATAGATGTAGGATACATTGCAAATCACACACGAAGGGACAAAATAGGTGAAACAATCCAAGATCAATGCCTTAGTTTGACAATTCGAACTATTCAGAATGGGTGAAGCGGAATCAATTCTAGAAATGTACACGAGATTCAATTATATCCGAAACAACCTTTGTCAACTTAAAAATCCTTATACTATGGAGGATAAAGTACGAAAAATTCTGAGATTATTGACTAAAGTTCGGGAGTCGAAAGTAACTGCGATAAAGAAAGCTGAAGATCTCACAGTCTAGACTATTGATGAGCTCATTGGCAACCTAACAATACATGAGATGGCGATACGAGGATATGAGGATGAAAGATGAAATATCAAAAAGAAGTCCTTAGCATTGAAAGTTCAGAAAAATTAGGAAGAGGATAACAGTGATGATTTTAGTCTTAACAGCAAGTAAGAAAATGATGTGGCGCTTCTTACGAAAAATTTCAGAAAAATGACTCGATGAACATTCTGGAAAAAGAAAAATTTCAACATGAGTAATTTGGAATGCTTCAACTATCACAAGAACAGACACTTCCAATCCAACAGTCCCGAACCAAAGAAAGAAAAAAAGAATAGGAGAAAGGAAAAGAATAAGGTAAAGCAAAGTAAGAAGAAATCAATGAAAGCCACCTGGGATGACTTTGAGTCAAGTAACTCAAAAAATCGCACAGTAACGATTCATCTATGCTTGCTTTGATGACTACTAGATATTGGGTGACAAAATGTTCTAGTTATTGTCCTTTAGAATTTGATGTTTATTAAGAACTAACAAATGATTATAAAAAGCAGTGTTCTCAAATTAAAGCCCTACAAAGTACAATTAGCACACTTAATAAGTAAGTAATGAAATTTGAATCTGAAAAACATTGAATTGAAATCCAAGATGTCAAATTTACATTTGATAGTTCTCAAATTCACAAGTGGTGAGAATAAATGAAAAATACCTTTGGAAAGTTCACGAGGTATCTTTGATAAAGCTGGAATTAGGTTTCAGAAAAACCTTAATGAAAAGAGATTTCATAAATTCTTTTTTGAAACCAGGAATTTTGTTAGATATTTTAAATGTAATGTTGTGGGGTATACTATTAGTAAATACTTTTCTAAAGTATCTAAATGCAGACCAGTTTTGGTTCCTAAAGGAACTAAAATTATCCCAACTAACAAGATCAGACCTACGTAGATTGGGTATTACTTAGGAACTATTTGATGTGCTCCTTGTAGGTTACTCTGAAAACATCAATAGGTAAAGAAAAATGTTTCCTGGATAGTGGTTGTTCTCAGCACATGACGAGAGACAATCTAAATTTATGTCTTTGACACCTAAAGATGGAGGTCATGTGATAGTTTGGAGAGAACGCAAAGGGTAAAATTATCGGTGTAGGTAATATCGGTAATGGGTCTACTACTATTAAAGATGTTCTCCTAGTACATGGTCTTAAACATAACCTATAAAGTATTAGTCAATTATGTGATAAAGGTTATAACGTTGTTGTTGGCCCAGTTAGCTACCCAAGAAGGGGGTAAATTGGGTAGTTATAAAAATTTAAATCAATAAATCTTTCAATACTTAATTATCAAATAATTATTTTTTTCTAAATTAATTATTATCTTTGTTAAGCAGCGAATAAGTGTTTACATCTCCGTGCACACCCAAACAAAATGTAAATAATAATAACAATGTAGCACATCAAGATATATCTTGATTCAACAAGCTAACTTAGTCTAATCCAGTCTCTCGAGCTCCACGGAGATTCGCAAACTCTAAAGCCCTGATTCCTTTAACGCTAGTGTTGGCCCAGTGGAATATCCAAGAGTGGGGTTGAATTGAGTAATTTAAAAAATTATCAGAATAATACTTCAATAAATCAAATAATTAATTTTAATCCTAAATTAATTATTATATTTATATCACAGCGGAATTATATAATCAACTAGGTGTACGCCAAACAGCAAAAATAAACAAATTAAATATTGCAGCACACTAGAGATTTATACTGGTTCACCAAGCAATTCTTGGCTAATCAGTCCCTCGAGCCCCACGGAGAGTCGCATCCACTAATACTCAAGATCCCTTTAAAGGTAGGAATCAAACCCTCACAACGATTTTTTTACAGGCTCAGAATCAACCTTTACAAAAAAATAATCACAGGCTAAAGAAGAACCTTTACTTTTTACAGGTTAAAGAATAATCTAATTCTTTTTAACACTAAGACAAAGAGAATCAAAACCTCACCAACACTTCAAATATCCTTTTACCCAGTAAGTATTGAATCGTTACAAAATTCACTAAAAACTCAATTCTATTCAGGAAGAATTACTACTTCAATCTCTTTACAGGAAAAGATTGAAACCGACTACCCTTTGATTAAATACCCCCAACAGTATTTAATTTGTCACACTACTCACTAATACAAATTGATAAATAAATTATCTCACTAGGAGCTTCTACCACTATAGATAAATTAAAACTCGATTAATATCCCAAATCTAGTGATAGAAAAGTGTGAGATTGAAAATATGATTTTAAACAAAATATGGGTAGTAAATAATTGAGCACGTAATCAGATTCAAGAAATTGTTTATAAAATAATTTCTTAAATAAAAATCAGAAACAATTTCTAAAGATCAATTTCCAACAATTAAACAAACAATGCACAAATAGAAAGTAATTGGAAATATCTCGCCCGGAATCCATAGAAAAAATAAATAGAGCGATGATACTTCAGATCTGGTAACAGCAAGGATTACTAACAATGATTCTCAAGATCGTCTCTTAGAATAACTCTCACAAAATCTCAGAAATATAACTCTTAGAATAATACAATATGATCTTATCTCTTTAAGCTCACTTCTCTTGATTAATCATATATAAAAAATGCAGGTATATATATATGAGAAATAAATAAGCTCTCTAACGACTAGATCCCATGTGTCATGACATTTAAATACTCTCTTAGACCTCGTATATCATTATGACTTCATTTTGGTTCAATTCTCTTAATAAATGGCTTTTAAATCTTTCAATTAAGTCCTCTAAATATTTCTCAATCTCAATTAAATAGAATAAAAATAGTTTTATGTACCAAATTGAGAAACATTAAAATTTAATGAACCAACTTAATAGGATTTAAATAATTGGTGAATCATATCTTAAATTTCATAAGATCCCTTAAATCTCTCACAAATCGCAACAAAAAATGTCTACTTTTAGATATGAATTCGGAATCCTCATTATCCTGAAACAACGCCCTCAGTCGACTGGTCAGTCGACTGCTAGATTCAAGATGTAGCCAAGCCAAAGCTGTTGTGTTCATCAGTCGACCTATTTATGGACTTGGAGATTCAGAGAGTTCGATTTACCTTCATCGGTCGACCTACTTGTCAACTTATACATGTTGAATCTCTTTTCTGAACTCGTTTTTAACTCATTATTATTTACGTTTTCGTCTCTTTAGCCATTTTCTTTTCTAAATAAGCTATATTAACTTCTTAAATTCTATTTTAGTCAATTATAAATATTTCTTTTCAAATACACATAGGAGCAAATAATTTCATCTTATCAAAACACACATAAACAATAAAAACTTTTCGTATCGCGTGTCATCCTAATTGAGATATTAAGAGTTGAAATTCAATTGAGTTGTTTTCCCTAATTTCTTTAAACTCTTAATTCGTCATCATCTTTGACATCATCATTTAGCATTAATTCATAATTTGTCATCGCATCTTCGTCACTGGAACTTAATTAATTGAAACACTTAACAAACCATTAGTTCCACCAAAATATCAACACTTAATTGTTCATCAAAATTTTAGAATCAACAGCTAGGAACCAAACCCCTACAAAGATTCTTTTCTCAAACTCAGAATCAACTTTTATAATTTCCTTTTTCCCAGGATAAGGAAGAATCTTATCTTTTTCCCAAGTTAAAGACTAACCTAATTTGTTATAAGAAGAATCACAACCTCACAACTCTCACAAGTATCCTTTTCCCAAGTAAGGATTGAACCTTTACAATTCACTCAAAATTAATTCAATTTCAGAAAGAATCAAAACCTAGTTTTTTTTCAAGGAAAAGAATAAAATAGCGTTTTTATACCTTAGGACAAAGATTAAACCTCAATATTTTTCACTGGAAAAGATTGAAACTTAGCTATCCTGACTAGACACCGACCCAACCGTGTCTAATCCGCTCAAATTCACAAATATAAAAAATAATGAGTTTCTTCTCATAATGAGCTTCTACCACCTTAATATAGTTATACTCGATTAATATTCCAAAATTTACTACGTAATAGATTCAATGTGAGAAAAATCAATATCTGATTAATAACAAGTGTGGGTAGCACATATGAAAACACGTAATCAGATAAACATACAAAATCATTTTAAAAATATTTTTATGCTCTTAAATTTGAAAACGATTTTCTAACAATCTTAAATTCAAGCAATCAATAATAATATGAAATCTAAATTAAGAACAATAACTTGGAAATATCTCACCAAGAAAACATCGAAGAATGAAAACAAGATCTCAAGATAGCACAAATCGGTAACACCAATTCAATAACACTTTAGCTCAAAAACTTTAACAAAAAATCTCTCTCTAATAATTTTAGCAGAATGATAACTCTTAGAAAAGCATAGGAACAAATAATTCTTGATATTTTATCCAATTTTTGTAAGTCTATATATATAGATTGAAATTAAGCCCTCCAACGGCTACTTTTCAAAAGATATGCCTCTAAAACCTTTAGACCCCATATAATATAATCATTCGATTCTGGTATAATTCACTTAAAATAACTTTTGAAACTCTCAAATAAGTCCATAAATATTTCTCAATTGTCAATTACAAAGATAGGAAGTATTTTAACTATTTAAATTGAGAGAATCTCAAAATATATGGATCAAATCAATAGGGATACCAAAATATATTTACTATATCTTCAGTAGGTTCAAATCCCCCGTAATTCTCCCTTGGAATCATCAACAAACAGTTAGTTTTTTACCAAAAGATCAAGATCCTTGAAATCTCAATCGAAACAGTTGATTGACCGAACCTTGGCCTGTCAGTTAACCGATTGATACAGAGTGCAAACTAGGCCAATCAAAACAGCTAGTTAGTTGACCAATTCCTATTCAGTTGGTTGACCAATTGGTTCAGGGAGTTTTCCCTGCCAAATTCCAGCACAATCTGTTGACTGATTGGTTTAGAGACTTCCATTGTTCCACCCTTAAGCCCATCAGTTGACCGATCGTCTTTGGTCGGTTGACCGATTGCTTCAAGATCGTCATGTTTTGCTCCAAAAATCTTACTCTTTCAAAATGATCGACCAATCCTTTCTGATCAGTCGATCGATTGATGCTGGTTGGTCAATTCCTTCACTAATTTCTGCTCCAAAACCCAACGTTTAATTCAATTAACCAATTGCTTTTCTTGGTTGACTGAATTGAACCTAAACTTCAACTTTTAATCATGATTTTTAATTAGGCCATATAAGGAGCACATAATTAATCAATAATTAGGATCCTAAACTCTATCATTTTAACACACAAAAATATAACTCATTTAATAGTGTTGTGTGTGATCCTAATTCGAGTTGCGTTAAGAGTATAAGAGTATTGAGTTGTTTTCACCTAATTTCTTCAATGTCTTCAACACTATTAATTTTTTTCATTTTGTCCATATTTGTACCCTTAACATTTTCTTCATGGTATCTTCAACACAATTAATAAATGGAACTCTTTTTCTGAAACACTCAACAAACACATTAGTTCTACCAAAACATCAACACTTAATTGTCCATCAAAACCTAGGGATCAACATTTGTTTTTGATCATGATAGATGCATTATTAAGAACGGGCATGATAGTAGCATACTACTTGTTGTATCACGATTTGAGAATGTTTATACATGTTTATTTGATGATTTCTCTTCTCAAAATTTATCATGTTTGAATGCATTATCTGAGAACAGTTGGTTATGGCATAGAAGACTTGGGCATGCTATTATGAAATTACTTTTAAATTTGTCTAAAAAAGTCTTGTACGTGATCTACTTGAATTAAAATATGTGAAAGATAAAGTATATAATGCATGTTAATTATGTAAGTAATCTAGACCATCCTTAAAGAAGAAATTGCACACATCCACATTTAGATGTTGTGAATTATTGCATCTTGATTTATTTGGTCTGAATGCCATTGCTAGTTTAAGAGGTAAATTTTATGCATTCGTAATTGTAAATGACTACTCTAGATATACATGGGTGTTTTTCCTAGCTAAGAAGAGTGAAGTTGTTTCTATATTCTCTAAGTTTTGTAAACGTGTTGAAAATAAGAAGCAATGTTGCATCATTAACATCCATAGTGATAGAGGCAACGAGTTTAGGAATGATGAGGTAATAAGTTATTGCGATGAGCACGGTTATGCTCACAACTTTTCTGTACGTAGATCGCCACAACAAAATGGTGTTGTGGAGATGAAGAACAAAACGCTTCAGAAAATGGCCAAAACAATGCTAAATGAGAAGCGTTTTCTTGAATATTTCTAAGTTAAAGCCGTAAGTACCGCTTGTCATGTAGTAAATAGGGTTTCTATCCAAAGAGGTTTTAATAAAACTCCTTATGAAATTTGGAATGGTAAGACTCCAAATATATCATATTTTAAAGTTTTTGGTTGCAAATATTTTATCTTAAATGATAAGGATAATTTGGATAAATTTGATGCTAAATTTGATTACGGTATTTTCCTTAGGTACGCTTCCTAAAGCTTATCAAATTTATAATAAACGTACCTTAGTAGTAGAAGAATCTATGCAGGTCGTATTTGAGGAATATGATCCATATGTTTTGGATGATGATGATACAAGTACACAAAATAACCAAAACCAATGAGGTAATACGACAAATGAACCATAGAATGAGAAACCAAAAGGAGAGGAGACGACTTTACTATGTGCTATAAAGACAATATCAGGACATTCAATAAAAGAAATTATTGGTAAATTTGAGAAAGGTGTAAGTACAAGATCCTCTCTTAAGGATATAAACAATCTTGCTTTTCTATCTCAAATTGAGCCTAAGAATGTGAACAACGCGTTAATTAATGAATCTTGGATATCCGTGATACGAGAAGAATTAGTTCAATTTGAACGTAATAAGGTGTGGTCTCTATTTCCTAGATCGGACTTTCATCCTGTAATTGGTACTAAATGGGTTTTTCGTAATAAAAATGATGAAATAGGTATGGTAATTAGAAATAAAATAAGATTAGTTACACATGGCTATAATCAAGAAGAATGAGTTGATTATGATGAGACGTATCCTCCTGTAGCTAGATTATAAGCTATTAGAATGTTACTCGCCTCTGCATGTTCAAAGAATTTTAAATTATATTAAATGGATGTAAAGAGTGCATTCTTGAATGACTTTCTATCAGAAGAAGTTTATGTCGAACAATCACCGGGATTTGAGAGTGATAAACTTCTCGGACATTTGTTTAAACTTCGGAAGGCTTTGTATAAGCTCAAACAAGCTCCGAGTGCTTGGTATGAGAGACTCGGCCTATATTTGATTGAAAATAGTTTTCAATGGGGTCTTAGCGATATAATTTTATTTATCAAGCAAAATGATTCTGATATCTTATTAGTACAGATATATGCTAATGATGTAAGACCCTAATTTCCATATACACATAATTCTAGCTGCATTTTAGAACATTTAGAAAATAGCGGGGTAGATTTCGCCACTTCTTATTTGATTTTAAAATTTTAGGGGTTAATTCGCAATTTTAACAATACAAATTTCTTATTTGGGTTTAAATAAAAACTTGGACATAGGGGGAGATTTGTGAAATTAAACCTAAAGAGATAACCATAAGTAAACAGGGGAATGACGTGGGCAACCCACTACATTTTCTCCACACACACACACACACACATACACATATATATATATATTAAATCCATATGCTTCGAGAGAGTTCTAAAAAAAAATAAAAAATTGGAACACGAGGAAGTGGGTCAGCGTGGGGTATGATCGTCGCCATTATCATTACCAGAGTGGTGTATTCCTCCGGTAGGATGTGGGTATGAGCGTTGTGTGTAGGCGTTGTGCTGTCATCGGCCAGCGTGGATGTCGTCCGTTGTGTGCGTACTCTGCTCTTCGTTGACCGTATTTGTGTGTGTATGTGTTCGGTTCTGTTGTCCGGGGTTGGTAAGACTGTATTAGTGTGGTGATCGTTTGGCGGTGAAGGTATATGTGTGAGTTTCAGCGTGTGTGTGTGTATGTGTGGGGGTCCAGGGTTCAGATAGTCATCAACAGGGTATGTGTGTCGTTGGTAGGATGTGTGTGTGTCCGTCGTTCAGCGTGTGATTGTGTGCGTGTGATCGCCACCGTCGGTTGGTAGGTGGGTGTGTATGTTTTGTTTTGTGTCTGGCGATCGTTTATGTGGGTGTGTAGGTGGCTATCGTTCAGTCGACGGTAGTATAGGAGGCGATCCTCGATGTGTTTAGGTGATCGGTGTTCGTGTATGTGTGTAGTGTCGTTTGGGCGGGCGGCAGAAGCGGTGAGTGAGTGTGGGCGTGATCGGAGCAGGTGTCTGTGGCGGCGAGAACTCAAACCCAAAATAGAGTTTTGAAAAACAAGAGAGAGAGAGAGAGAATGAGCTTGCCGCGGTGGTGAGAAACGTCGACGTGGCGGTGAGGCTCAACATTCAGAATAGAAAACAGGAAAGGAAAAAAAAAAGGGGGGGGGGGGAGAGAGACAATCAAATAAAAACCAAAAACCAAAAATCAATTTCTCGGCCGACAGGCGATTCGAAACAGGTAAAAATTTCAATTGGTTATTATTTTTGTTAAATTAAATTGTTAGCATTAAAAGTTTCGCAATCGTAATAGTAATTTCGTAATCGTAATAATATTTTATTAATCATTAATTTAAATAAATTGGTATAGTGAATATTAACGTAGCGAAACAGACGAAATAACAATTTTGCATAATTAAATTTGGAGAAATAGGAAATTTTTCATTTTAGGGCCATGCATTACAGGTTAGGTTATTTTAAGTAAAATTTTAATTTAGGCCCTATTGCTATTAGGTTCGCAGGTGCCAGCTTCCTGGTAGATTTTGGATGGTGATAGTTTTGCAGTGCGAAAATCGAGGTGAGTGTATTGTCTTCTATATAAATTTACAAATTTTATTTTCATATAAATTATGGAAAATGTGGTTATTTAAAAATGAATAATTTTGCAATGCATTTGGATTGAGTGGGTTTTAAAGGAAAAAAAAAAAAATTTCTCCTTTATCAAATTGGTTTTAAAGGTGGAAAGTGATTTTGGGATCAAAATGATTTTAAAGGTGGAGGATGATTTTTAATTCGACTATACCATAGCTATGATCTTGTTAGGAGGGCATGTCATGTGAGATGGTTTTGACCTGTTAGAAGGGTATGTCCTACAGGTGGTTGATTATATTATGACCTGTCCGGAGGATTAGTCCGGTAAGTGGTTGTCGATGTTATGATCTGTCCGGAGGGTTAGTCCGGCAGGTGGTTGTTTATATTATGATCTGTCAGGAAGGTTAATCCGGCAGGTGGTTGTTCATATTATGATCTGTCCATAGGGTTAGTCCAGCAGGTGGTTGTTTATATTATGACATGTCCGGAGGGTTAGTTCGGCGGGTGGTTGTTGATATTATGACCTGTCCGGAGGGTTAGTCCCACAGGTGGTTGTTGATATTATGACCTGTCAGGAGGATTAGTCCGGCATGTGGTTGATTGACCCGTCAAGAGTGCAAACCTGCAGGTGGTACGGTACCGTTGCAACTCTCAATCGTGAGGTAAAAATGATCTTATGGCTAGTAGGAGAGGATATGGGGAGTATTATATATTATGTTGAAATGTTTGAACTGATTGGTTTAAAATACTTGGACGGGTTGATTTAAAAAAACTGGACTGGCTAATTTAAAATATTTGGATTAGTTAACTTAAAATATTTGTTTTGGATGTTTTAAATGTATTATTTCTTTACATTGGTGCCAATTGGAAATTGGTTTCAAATATGGTATGCGATGCACGGTATTATTTTTACAATACTTAATTTCATTGGTGGCAGTAGAACTGGATTTTTAACCGGGTATGTGACTATAAAATATTATATTTTGAAATGTGGTATTTAATATTTGTGCATGATTACATTAAATGTTTTTTTTTATTACTATGAAGATAATACACTGATAAAAAAATATTTGGTTTCAGGTACCGCGGCTAGGAGTTGGTCCACTACTGGCACTAGGTAGAGTCGGGAGGTAGTGTCGTTCTGGAGGGGAGCCGGTCGGATGTGAACCGTGGGCGGTTCAGGTATTTTTTGTGTTTTTGGTTGTGAATATTTGGGACCGATATATTCCCAAATTTTGAAACGGGTATTTATTTATCTATATATGGTTTTGGAAAAAGAAATTTACAGTAGTGCGAGTATGTAGGTATATATGCATGGATGGATATGAGTTGATGGGTCAGGTGACGTCAAGTTGACGTCACGCCCGGCCTCGAGTAACGGGTGCCCGGGGTGGGGTGTGACAGATGATATTATATTCGGATCTACTAATGAAGATTTTTGTCAAGAGTTTGTCAAGATCATGCAGGTTGAGTTTGAAATGAGTATAATAAGAGAGTTAACTCATGCAGGTTGAGTTTGAAATAAGTATGATGGGAGAGTTAATCTTCTTTCTTGAGTTGCAAATCAAGCAAACCAAAGAAGGGATTTTCATTAATCAAGTCAAGTACACTAAAGAGTTATTGAAAAAGTATGATTTGGATGGCGCTAAAGAGTACAAAACTCTTATGGCAACAACTACAAAAATAGACAAAGACGGTACGGGCAAAAATGTAAATAAGAAAATGTATCGAGATATGATTGGTAGCTTGTTTTATCTTACTACTAGTAGACCTGACGTAATGTTTAGTGTATGTTTGTGAGCTAGATTTCAGTCTTGTCCTGATGAATAATATTTAACTGTGGTTATGCGAATCTTTCGATATTTGAAAGGAACGAGTAACTTAGGATTATGGTATCCTAGGGGGAGTAACTTTAAGTTAACTAGTAGTTACTCTGATGATGATTTTGTCAGATGCAAAGTTGAGCGTAAAAGCACAAGCGGGTCATGTCACTTTTTAGGACATGCTTTGGTTTCTTGGTCTAGCAAGAAATAGAATTCAATTGCCTTATCTACTACTGAGGCTGAGTATATGGCAACTGGTAATTGTTGCGCTCAAATTCTATATATTAAGCAACAATTATATGATTTTGGAATATGTATGGAGTAAATCCTTATTTATTGTGATAATAAAAGTGCAATATGCTTAAGTAAGAATACGACACAACACTCACGAACTAAGCACATAGAGATTAAACATCATTTTATTCGTGATCACATTCAGAAAACGGATGTAACTATTGAGAATGTTAATGCCTCTAATCAGTTTGCCGATATCTTTACCAAACCTCTAGCGGAAGATCAATTCATGAAAATTATTCGAGGTTTAGGTATGGCTAAGCATGACGATGTATGCCTAGAGTGATATTTTTGGGTCTCCGCCCCCACTTTTTGAGATAACAAAGGGGGAGAAGTTAATGTTTAAATGAGTTAGTTGATGTTTAGGAATTTGTTCGTTTGAGCATTGCATTGATCGAAGGGAGACGATAGTTATTGGGCTTAATGTTGAATATTATTATTAATTAAATTGGGCTTATATTGCATATCTTTATCATTACTTGTTTGTGTTTTCATAATTTTGCTTAAATGAGTTTGAATACCTGTCCTCAGGTCTAGGGGGAGTGTAGTTACATTCTTTATTGAAAAAAATATCAAAGTTAATTGTCATCATAAAAAAATGGGAGATTATTGAATCGAAGGTTTTGATGAACAATTAAGTATTTATGTTTTTGATGGAATTAATGATTTTATCAATTGTTTTAAATTTATAAGTTTCAGGCATGTGATTAAGAAGAGGACCTCATAAAGAAAACATAAAGGGTTCAAGATGGATGCAATGAAGATATGAAGAGTTTTGAAGACCTTAAAGAAAAATAGGTGAAAACAATCATCTACTTATATACTCTTAATACAACCTGAATTTGGATCACACACGACACTTTAAATGAGTTATTTTTATGTGTGTCTTGATATGAAATGATAGAGTTTAAGATCCTAATTTAATATATTGGATGTGCTCCTTATGTGAAATGAATTTGATCATTGACTTAAATAGAAAATATCTTTTAAAGTGTAAAAAGTGAAGTATTCTGGTTAAATTGGTCAACCGAGAAAAGCAATCAATCAATTGAATTAAATGGTGAGTTTTGAAGCTGAAATGAGGTGCTACTGATCTAGTTGGTCAACTGAATTAAAACGGTCGGTTAACCATCTGAAACAGTGGCTGAATTAGCGAAAGAAATGAGCATACTGATCCAATCGGTCAACCGAATGAAATGGGTCAGTCAGCTGTTTGAGTCAGTTGGTAAATCAAAGAGAAATTGGAATAGCCTAAACCAATCGATCAACCAATTGGAGGTAGTCGGTCAACCAATTAGCCTAAAAGCAACGACCGTATTTCAGTTCTGAACAAGTAAGTCAATCGACCTGTGGGGCTCAATCAACTGACTAAGTCAGTTGGAAAATTGAGAGATCTGATCACTTGGTGAAAATCTATCTGTTTTTTTGGATTCCAAGGGAGATATTTGAGAGATTTGAACCTAATTGAGATATTATCTATCTATTCTATTATCCCAATTGATTTTGTCCATATACTTTGAGATTCTCCTAATTTAAATGGATTAATACTTTCTACCTCTATGGTTTTAAATTGAGAATAGTTTTGTGGACTTATTTGAGAAAATCAAAAGATATTTTTAAGTGAAATACTCCTAAATTGAAAGGTTATCATATATGGAGTTTAAGAGTGCCTTTTAGAGGCATATCTTTGAAAAACTAGCCGTTAGAGTACTTGATATTTGTCGATTAATATGGACCTACAGGAATTGAGATCAAGACATAAGAACAATCAGTTGAAGCTTTTCTAAGAGTTATATTTACACTGAAATTTTTGCGAGAGATTTTGTAATGACCCAGTTTCCCAAGGCTGCCACCCGGTTTCTCCCCTTGGAGAATTAACACTAAAACCAAACGACCAATATTTTATTACTCGTAAATCCGAAAATTCTTACAATGTGACGATGACAATTATAATTTGATATTTCATTGTATAAAAATCTGACAAATTTTATAGTTACAGCGATAATAATAAATATAATTTTTTTTAAAGTTAAAACAAATATTTCAATAAGTGGACCAACAATTGGTAATTATAATATATTATCTTATATCTTATTATCAACATAGCCACAGTTGGCAAATAACTCAAAATAAGCCCACAGTTCATAATTATATGATAGTACCTTTAATTATATCATTTCAATAAAGCTAACTGTTGATAATTTTAAAAATTCGAGTTCTCAACAGTTGATAATTATAATTATCGAATTATCGAGTCTATTTTACAACAGTGAATAATAATTAGAATTATTACAAATAGAAATTCATGTCGCCGTTTTACTCTCACTAGCCATGCAATCAAAACTGTGGGGTTGTGAGCTAACGCTCAGTAGAATTTCAACCACTCTAATACATGTATTCAATCAATTCATAATTAAACACATAAACATGTATCTAATTTAATGCAACAATTACACACATAAACATGTATTACATATAATTTCCACATAATCATAATTATTTCATAAAATTTAACAGTTAAAATTCAACAATAATAATAACATAAATCACACAATATAAACATTAAATAAATATATTAAAAGAGTTATAAAATTCTTCCTGAAATTCGAAGTCGAAATTCGAACCGAAACATTAGACATATATATATCCTGTAACTTTTTCTTTAACATATATATATATATATATATATATATATATATATATATATATATATTGTTTTTGTAACTTCTTTACATTTTTCCCTTATATAAATATTTTGTTAATTATTATTATTATTAATAATTAACATATACATTACACGTGTTCCTCGTTTGTGCCCATATATATATATATATATGTATATGACACTTTTGAGGCTATAATTTTTTTATTTTTTTTCACATGGCCATAAATGCTTACTTAACAATTAAGAGTCCTGCTCCTCAGGGAGTGTACCTGTAGAACGCTCAGACCGGGATTTATCTTAGTAAAGCCTCTCCGGCGTGATAATAAGTGCTCAGAGAGAAAATGTACAGTAATGCAGCAAGTAAACAAAATAACTCGCGTGTCATGTAAGCGTATTTAAATGTACCTCGGGCTTGCAGCCGATATATATAGGAGTTAGAGATAATTAGTCGAGCCTAAACACAGTTAATTAGTCGAAACCCTGTGTTTAGCCGCTAATTCAGGGCGTTTAGGAGATCATCACTGGGCTTGGGCTTTTGGGCCCATTTGGTGAAGCCCGCGGAGTGAGTTGGTGGAAGAGAGTGGAGATCCGTGGAGTCTTGGAGAAGAAACGAGCTGGAAAGGAGAGTCGGTCGAGGTGAACGGCCGAGTCCCTCAAATTGGTCGCTCATGGCACGGTGTAGAGCTTAGAGTGACACTTCTCTATCAAGCTCTTCGCTTCTCTCTAGATGCAAATAGGTTCCAAGGAGGAGCCGTGATTGACGTATGATACAGTATGACATTGTGAATTCTAGAATGCGTCCCTGTTATTACGAGGATGAACACGTGGTTGGGTCTCAAGTGCGGTCTCAGAGGTACCAAAAAATACCCCCATCAGTTGCCCCTAGCCTTGTGTGGCGAGAGAAGAAAGGCGGTCAGAGATATCAATTCTTGATTGAAACGGGCGTCTTGGAGACTTCAGAGCGCGATAAACACCTCTTATCGACATTTTTCCAAGAGTTAGTTTTTTTCTAAGGAGTTGATTCGAAATAAGCCTCCATATGGCTGGGGTCCGGGGTCAAGTAGTATGGCAGGACAATCCCAAATTTATTCAATTTTAAAGAAGACAATTTTGCAAAAGTTGACTTTTTCTGGAGAGCGAATTTGAAATAGGCCCCCATACGGTCGGGGTCCGGGGTTTAGTAGCATGACAGGTCGACCCCAATTTTTTTTTTTTTTCAGGGCGACGTTGTTTCAACGGTCAGAATTTTTTAGAAGAGCTAATTTGAAATAGGCTCCCATACGGCCGAGGTCAGGTAGCACGGCAAGGCAAGGCGGCTCCAATTTTATTTTTTTATTTTTTTTTGGGCGACACACGTTTAACATGAACAAACCCTGAGTATAAACTAGCTTTCATTGCGAAAGAAAATTAAGCCGACCCCAAGGGAGGAGCACGCGCTGAGAGCACGAGGGGTCGACTTATGCCCGATTACACCACATGATAGACTGGCCCCACAAGGGGCCAGTTCACTATGCTGACCCCAAAAGGGGCCAACTAGAGCTTTATGCGTGCCTAGGTGGAGAGCATGCGGGCTTAGAGTGCCTGGTGCACCTATCGACATACTCGTCGATCCACGGTTGATTTTCTTATAAATAGCGAGAAAGAGCCTCATTTAAATGCATTCGAGTTCTTTGGACGCTTTCTTAGAAGTTTCTCAGCACGGTACTTTTATTTTTGAAATGTTTTCTCCTATTTCTAGCTTTGAATATTCTTCTTCCTCTGAAAGTAGCTCAATGAGCAATTCAATCTCCAGGACGTCGGAGCAAGCCTCCCCTTCTGCTGGGGACGTCGGGCGCCGCACGGGCACCCTGAGATCGTATTCTTCTTCTCTGGAGGTTCAGACACCATCGCCCTTGGAAAAACCTTTCCTGGCCAACCTGGTGTCAGTGATCGGTTATCCTGACGAGTGCGAAGGAGAAGGCTCCTCACGGGAGCCCATTTTTGTCGCCATTCCAGAGGAGGGGGATCATATAACACAAACGGTGTTTCTCAAATTGATTCTCCTAGTGCCATGGCTCGTCTGCGATCCAAGACCAGAGATTTTGCACTCTATTATTCTTGTTAGAAGTCCCCTTCGGGATCTTCTGTCCAACATAATTGAGAAGGACCTTGTGAAAGCTCGTAGCCTATACACCTTCCCGGATTTCGTCGTGGCGAGGATGCCTTATGCTAACCAAAAGGCACACCAGCCACCCCCAGGTTTCATTACTGTGTTTCTCCACTAGCTGACTACTGGATTTCGCTTTCCCATTTACCCCTGGGTCCGAGCAGTCTACAAGGAGCTTAGTCTGTGCCCATCACAACTGGCTCCGGTTAATACAAAAATAGTAATAGCGGCATACATTATCTTCAAGGCGGAGAGGGTTGAGCCACGCCTGGAACTCTTTCGTGCTCTCTTCTCTACCAAGTCTTTGTCGTCGTGTGTAGGGCTATGCTACATGTCCTCCAGGTCAGCATTCCTAACAAACACAGAAGCTCACGCGCCGAAGTGGAAGTCGAGATACTTTTACCTTAGTAGGGACGGCTGGGAGTTAGCCCTGGCGAGGAAGAATACCCGAATCCCATTCAGCGACACTAGGGATGAATTGATAAGGAAATCTTTGGGGTGATTGAGAGAACGGTGCTCCAAACACTTTGCACTTACTAGGTTCCTGTCTCAGTTTTACAGAGTAGGAGAAACCGGGTAAAGAGTTGCATGAGGTGCAAGAGTTGCATCTTGAAATTGCTGCGTTGAGGGAGAGGATCCTGAGAACACCCTTCAACAAGGTAAATGAGTTGTTGAGCTCAACTTTATACGATATCCACTTCTACTGAGCTCCATCATTGCCTCTTGCTTAGCTCCCATCGAGGCCTAAGAATAGTAAGATTTTTTTTTTCTCGTCATTTTTCATGCCTGATGTTCAATATTCTAAGCCGTGATTTCTTGGTAGGTGTGGACGAAGTTACTTTGATGAAGAAAATTGCTGCCAAGAGAAACGTTGGGGCCATAAGGAGCCCCACTATTGAGTAGGGACAATCCTCCCAGGGTGGTGCTCCACCTCTCCAGCCTCCGACCTGCACCAAGGTAAAAACTGGAGAGTCCGGTACCAATACAAGGGGGCAGGACACCAGCACGACTTCGCAAGAGAGGGGCAAGTGCTCTATCGGGAAGCCGACCAATAAAGGCACACAAAAGGGCAAGCGCACCTTAAAGCCAACACTAGTTGCTCCTATCCCTCTTGAGGCTTGTCCCGATTTCTTCGGAGTTGGGAACATTGAAGTGGAGGTTAACACTTACCTGTTGGACAACCCAGTGCTTGCACCGAGGTTCTTGGGCCAAATGACCCCTCCAGCTGACAAGAAAAAGATCGCCAGTACCAGCCTTGAGGGGCTTGCCGGAGACGTCTATAGAGACCTGATGGGGGTAAGTACTTTACTCTTTCTTGGCACTTAGATTCTTTGCAAATCATTTTGAGTTTCTCAAACATGTTCTCATCTACCCAACTTGTTTTTCTTGGCAGGCTGCCCTTCGGTATCACTGGGTGGCGGACCAGGTCTTTTCGGAGGACGGACTCCTTGTCAAGGTAAACTCTCAACGAGCCTTCCCAAAAAAGAGTAATGAGATGGAGGCCAGACTCCGAGCTAATCTATCCGCTCTTCGAACAAAAAATCTTGGACTCCGGACTGATTGGCAGAATCTCAATTCGTGGATTGATAAACTCGAGACCGAGTTAGCCTCATACAAGCGGCGCTCTAAAGACCAGAAGGAAACATCTCAAGCCATCGCCGCCCAGGCCAGGGATAAGGGTAAATCGGAAGTAGTGGAACAATGGAAGAAGGCCCCCGGGTATGAAGAGTTTCAGGAGAATATGGCCAACGACTTCCTAGAGGCTGGGAATAAGGCCACAATGAAGGCCATCCATTACTTTCACCCTGACTTCTCCCATGTCCATATGGAGTGGAGTTCTCTGAGCCGGAGGACAATACCGAGCACAAAGGTGCCAGGCAAGAAAATGCTGAAGGGGACGATGGTATTGAGGGGGGCCCTGAAAAGGGTGAGCTTGATATTTCTTCTCCCATTCCGAACACTCATCATTTTGAGGACGTGGAGGACTGATCTTTGAGCCGTTACTTTCATAGCACTTGATTTTTGTAGACTTTTTACTTATTCTTTTTGTCGACTTGCATTAGGTGGACGATCCCCTCTTTTTATAACAGGCTGATTACCCCTTCTTGTACATCTTCTGAATATATGAAGAACTTCTCTAAACAAAAACTTGAAGAACTTCTCATTTCTGGCCAAGGCCTTAAACCACTACCCTCCCCCCCAGTCCGGGAATAGGGGCCTGAGAATGACTTCCAGTAAAGAACTTCATCAATGAGAGTGTATCTTGTTGCCTGGTAGAATACCCTCCTAACCTCCGCCCGCTCCCCTGGGAGGGTACCTTGCTCAAGTTATTGCTTGATTGGGTCCTTCCAAATTAGCTGATCAATCAGTTCACGTCTAGTAGCCACTAGATCTGTGGCTGTAATGATTGGGGTGTTAAGGTACTCTACCGGGATACTCCTCTTTAGAGTCTACTACACCGTCGAGGCTAGATTCGCTAGGGCATCAGCGTGCCTATTCTCTTCTTGCGGGATTTAAGACACTTGGATTTTCTTAAAATTTGTCATAAGTGCTCTAACCCTTTCCAAGTATGCCGACATACTTGGATCATTTGCCATGTAGCCGTCGTTCACCTGGTTGACCATGAGTTACGAGTCACAAAAGACCATGAGAGTTTTCATATTGAATTCCCTCGCCAAGTGGAGACCAGCAAGTAAGACTTTGTACTCAACTTCATTATTCGTAGCCTTGAAGCTAAGTCAGAGAACGTATTCAATAACTTCTTTATTAGGGGCTACCAGAATCATTCCCACCCTACAGACGCTCACATTGGATGATCCATTTGTGAAGAGGTGCCACGCCGTTGGGTTAAAGTCGCATGGGTTGGAAGAGGTCCCCGGATTTCTCGGAGACGGAGGCCTCTGATGATTTACCTTCGGACCCTGCTCTTCCGGGAAGGTGAGTTTTGCGATGACCCGGCCTTTGATGGCCGTTCTTGACCGATATTCAATATGAAACTGTCCCAGTTCAAAGTTGTACTTCATCAGCCTTCCTGAGACATCAGGAGAATACAAGATCTGCTTTAGGGGTTGGTCGGTTAAAACCACAATGGTATGCACCTGGAAATATTGCCGGAGTTTTTTGGAGGCTATCAACAGAGCATAGGTCAACTTTTCAAATTTTGAGTATCTGGTCTCAGTATCCAAGAGGACCCTGCTAGAGTAGTACACCTAGTTCTAAACACCATTTTCCTCCCGCACCAGGGCTACGCTTACCGCGATTGAGAAAGTAGAAATGTATAAAAACAATTCCTCCTCTACCTTGGGAGTTCTGAGTAGGGGAGCTGAGGAGAGATAATGTTTCAGATCACAAAATGTTGTTCTACACTCACTTGTCTAGTTAAAGTCTTTGTTCCCATGAAGTACCTTGAAAAAAGGGCGAACATTGCTCTTAAGACTGAGAGATGAACCGATTTAGGGCTGCAAGTCTACCGATCAACATTTGGATCTCTTTCTTTGAGTAGGGCGAGGACATGCTGAGTATAACGGTGATTTGGTCAGGGTTGGCATCAATTCAGCGCTGAGAGACTATATAACCAAGGAATGTCCCAACAGAGACGCCGCAGATGCACTTGGTGGGGTTGATCTTCATCCGGTGGGTTCTCAATGTGTCAAAACATTTTTGGAGGTGTGCCAGGTGATCAGGAGCTCATGAGCTTTTCACCAGCATAACATCAATGTAAACTTCCATAGTCTGACCAATCTCCTCCTTAAACATTTTGTTGACCAACTTCTGGTAGGTGGCTTTGGCATTGAGTAGGCCCAAGGGCATCACCTTATAGCAGTATGTTCTCCTGTTCGTAATAAATGACGTCTTGCTTTTCTCAAGGGGGAACAGAAGGATCTGATTGTAGCCGGCATAAGCGTCCAGAAAGCTAAGGAGCTCGTAACCCACTGTGGCATCAATGATAAGATCAATCATAGGGAAAAGAAAAAAGTATTTAGGGCAGGCCTTGTTAAGTTCCTTGAAGTCAACGCAGAGTCTTCATTTGCCACTGGCTTTAGGGGCAAGCACAATATTGGATAGCCAGTCCAGAAACGTTACCTCTTCCACGACACCAGACTTGGTAAATTTCTGTATTTTCTCCTCGATGATTTTTTGGCGTTCAGGGTAGAACTTTCTCCTTTTTTGCCTGACTGGAGGATGGTGTGGGTCTGCGTGCAGTCTATGCATGGACACTTTTGGATCAATTCCGGGGGGGCTCATCATGGGACCAGGCGAATACATCGACATTCTTTAGTAGTAGTTTTGTGAGCTCAGCCCATTGTCCTAGGGCGAGCTTGGCTCCTACTCTAACAGTTCTCTCTTTAAGAGTTGGGTGAATCGAAACTTCAACCAAGTCTTCATGTGGGCGGGGGCTTGGCTCCACATCTCTGGGGTCATCAATCAGTACTAGGACTTTTTCAACATCTAGAGCTATGAGCTCAGGAGTTGCTAGCTCAGACCCTTGGGGCTCAGGCCCCGCCACTGGTAGCTATTTCTCTTGCTTAAGTGCCCTCCGGGAATAGGAGTGTGATACATCCTTATCATCTCGGACCTCTCTGATCCCCTGATTGGTGGGGAATTTCACGATTTGATGGTATGGAGAGCAAACGACCTTGAATGTTGAGACGGTCGGTCTCCTCGTGATAACATTGTAGGGCGACTGTCTGTCAACAATTAAGAACTTGGCCTATACTATCACAGACCTTGGACTTGTCCCAATCGTGAGAGGCAAGGAGGCCCATCCGAGGGAATTGACCACTTCTCCCCAAAAACCAACTAGAGGGGACTTAGTGGGTTGCAGAGCGCCGGCCTCTGTTCCCAACTTGTTAAAGGCCCATTTAAAGATGATGTCAGTTGAACTCTCTCTGTTGGCCAGGATACGCCCCATCCTAATATGACTGACCAGGACAGTGATGACTAGGGCGTCATCATGGAGCATATGTACTCCCCGAAGGTTGGCCTTGCTGAAGGATATAACGTTGTGCTCGATAGCATCTACGGTGCTTACTTTATATATGTCCCTGTCTACTTTTCGTTTGGTCCTTCACTCATGCCTCTTTCTCGAAGATGGTGTTTTACCCCCGGAACCGTGTCCATCATGGATAATGTTGATTTCTCCATCTATGCATTGTTGATCATCCCCAGCCTCTGCCCTCTGGTGGCTGCGATGGAGAGTGGTTCCCTCGTCTTCTCTAGGTCTAAAGTACTAGCAGCAGTTCTTTCTCGGCAGGGCGCTCTTGACTCCCTCTCTAAATGTAGTTTCCAAGATAACCTCTTCGGATGAGGGCTTCGATTTCTTGCCGGAGTTGGAAGCAATCTTCAGTAGAGTGCCCTCGGTCCCAATGGAACGCACAGTACTTGGCCATTGCCCTTCCAAGCGACTTTCTCCTCGGGGGTGGCGGATGAGGAAAGAAATCTCATCCTGAATTCTCCGCGAAGATGGCGGCCACCGAGGTTGTAAGCGGGGTAAACCCTTATTGGCGTTGCCTTAGGAGAGGAAGCGTTATTCCTTCTTCGGGTAGGGACCCCAATCTTCCTTCTGCCTACAGTTTTCTTGAGCCTTGGTTTTGATTTGAATCTCTATTCATTAGTTCTCTTGGCTGGTTTTCTCATTCTCGCTCGCTCCTAGTCATAACATGGAGGTCAGCACCATGAAATCTAGTTCCACGGTCTAGAGATTGATCGAGTATGAGAGCTGGGTTGGAGCAGAGGTCATAGGATAATCTCTGATGCCGGAGCCTGTCAATAAAGGCATTTAGCACAACAGCATCAGAAAGGTCGTCGTACATATTTGCTTCTCGGTTGAAATGCTCAATGTAATCACCCAAAGATTCAGTGGGCTCTACCAAAGAGTGAGGATATGAGCCACAGTTCTCGACCTCCGTTGGGAGTGGTTGAAACAAGCCAGGAACAACTACTCGAGTTCCCTAAAGGTGGAGATGGACACTAGCCTCAAACTCTGGAACCACGTTCTTGCTGCACCTATGAGGGTGATGGGAAAGGCTCTGCATCACAAAGCTACAGAGGCTACTTATATATCCATATGAGACTTGAACATAGACAAGTGGTCAACAGGATCTGATGTCCCATCATACAGACTTATCTGGGGTTGAGTGAAGTACCTCGGCGCTACTTCTTCCAGAACCTCATCCACAAAGAAAGAATTTACCTTCGAAATAACATCTGATCCGACCTAGCCTCCTTGCACCTCCTGGAGATGAGCTTCCATGTTAGCCAAGCGGTACTCCACAGCCTCTCCTACCTGGGGCTCTCCTTGTATCCCATTACCTACAGCCATGGCCGCAAGGTGATGAGAGGGAGGTGAGTAGGAGCCAACTTCATGCTCACGTCGATCTCTATGATCGGACCTGGTAGGTCGATGAAGAGCTCGACCATTAGGGGACACCGACATATCCATTGGCACAAACTTGTGTAGTGGTGGAGGTGGGGATCTCAGAAGTGTAAGGGGCTCTCTCTTGTCCTGCAATCTCAGGATTGCGAGGCCGAGGGAGGCCCTCAAGCTCTTGCTCAATCGAAGTGTCTATGAAAACATCATGGTCTTGAGGCGGCTCATCGGGCATTGCGGGCTAAAGGGCTGGTCTACCATGAGCAAGAGGTTGTGGCAAGTACGGGAGGATGAGTTGTATATTTGACTTGAACTCTTGCATCTGGCGTTCAAGAAGATCAACCCGAGATGGCTCCACAGCTCCCAACGTCTGTCCCGCAACCCTAGGTGGCCAAGTGGATGGTCTTGCCAGACCATGGAGGGGGCAGTTATCCTTGTTAGTGGGAGCTGAGGGGTATGCCCCTGGATCTTTCGACATGTCTTTTGGTTCTTCTATTTTGTGTCTATCTAACTTGACCTTGTGATTACCCAAGCTCAACTAAGTAGAGAGCCGTGATCAGGAGAAAGCTTTTTGCATGGTTCCCACAAATGGCACCAAACTGTTTATGTATAAAATTGGTACACACCTCGAGTATGGTCCAATCAGATGATGGGTGGGTCCTCCTGCTAAGGTGGAGTCATCGATTGGAAATTATTTCGATGAGATGTGCTGGGTCCTGAGGGGACTGGCCAGTTGTTTCTAGAGCCCTGCTCCTCAAGGCGTGTACCTGCATAAGGCTCAGACCGGGATTTGTCTCGGTGAAGCCTCTTCGGCATAGTAATTAGTGCTTAGAGAGAAAATATACAGTAATGCAGCAAGTAAACAAATGAACTTCCGCGTGATATAGGCGTATTCAAACGTATCTCGGGCTTGCATAGCCGTTGATATATATAGGAGTTGAAGACGATTAGTCGGGCCTAAACATGTTTAATTAGTCGAAATCCTGTGTTTAGCCAATAATTCAGGGCGTTTAGGAGATAATAGTTAGGCTTGGGCTTTTGGGCCCATTTGGCGAAGCTCGTGGGCCTTTGCCAAGCCTGCGGCTGTGAGCTGGTAGAAGAGAGCAAAGATCCGTGGAGGCCTAGAGAAAAAACGAGCCGAAAGGGATAGCCAGTCGAGATGAATGACCGAGTCTCTAAAATTGGTCACTCAAGGCAAGGCGTTGAGCTTAGAGTGGCATGTCCCTGCCGAGCTCTTCGCTCTTTCCTGGTTACAAATGAGGTTCCAAGGAGGAGTCGTGGTCAGCGTATGATCCAACATGGCGTTATGGATTTTGGAATGCGTCCTGTCACTATGAGGACGAACGCGTGATTAGGTCCCAAGTCCTGACTCAGAGGTGTCCAAAAATACCCCTATTAAGTTCAATATTAAATTCAATACTCACGTAAACTATAAAAAAAAATTACATAAAGCCCCCAATCACATTTTTACAATATATTAAGCTCAAAAATTCAAATTAACATTTTCAAGTAACAATTGACTTCTACTAGTCTCATAATGACCCCACACTCCGACTTCACCTAACGCTAGTAGTGGACTAATAGCTATTTGAGTTATTTTTAACGGTGTACTATCTTCATAGTATAATTTTTTTTTTGGATCAAGTATTTTTATCAAAATCCATTTTCCAATAAAATATAGCCACATTGGGTAGTATCCAAACCCCAACAAAAATATCATTATAACAGAACAACCGAATTCAAATCAACTGATTAACTCACTTGTATTTAATAAAATAACATATTTCTTTGTCAGCCATAGGATCGTTTACCTCATGATCGGGAGTTATAATGGTACTGTAACCTGTATAACTATGTTATCTAAGGTGGCTATCCGTGTTAGTGCCATTTAATATCTCCAATGATAGGAGCCAACACGTGGTATAAACCACTATATTATGATGATAATCATCATCATCATCAACAACAACAACAACAACAACAACAACAACAACAGATATCAACCACCTGTCGGACTTTCTCTCCTATCAGGTCACAACATTTCGTCCTATAGGACATGCCCTCCTATTAGGACAAATAACATCCCGCAGGACATGCCCTCTTATCGGGATTATAATATGGTATAGTCGGATAATAAAAATTATTTTTCACATTTAAAAGTTTACTTGATCCGCATCACGTTATAAAATAATTCATTTTAATAAACCTTTTCTTTTTACATTTAGTACGAAAATATAATTTGACAATTTACATAGAAAACATACACTCACCTTATCGGTGTACGGTCTTCATAATATAAAAATACTTTATGGATCAAGGATTTTTATCGAATACTATTTTTCAAAATATAATATAAATATAACCACACATTGAGCCGAAATAAAATTTTCACTGCTACCATCACAATAAACTGATGTTTTTTAAATAACCAATCAAATTATTTTGATATATAATAAAATATTGCACACGTATTTTCCTACTAGCCATAGGATTATTTCACTTCATGATCGAGAGTTACGACAGTACCGTAACCTGTACAACTATGTAATTTAAGGTGGCTATCAGTGTTAGGGTCATTCGATATCTCCAATGGTAAGAGTCAACATGATGATATAAGATACCATATTAACAACATAATCAACCACCTACAGGATTTACTCTCCTGTCAGGCCACAACAATAACGTCCTACAGGACATACCCTCCTGTAAGGACCAACCACATCTCGCAGAACATGCCCTCCCGTTTCAACAACCCCCTCCCATTTTTTTTTCCACTTTAATACAAAAATATAATTTGACAATTTATATAGAAGACCGTAAACACCTTTAAATTAATATTTTTAATTCAACAACAATTCCTATGGTCCACAGCTAACACAACACTCACCAAGGCTTATTTAACATATTATTGGTAAGTTATATTAATAAAATTCCACCTAAAATATTAATATGTTCAAATTGAAACTGTAGGGACCGTAGTGAAATAATAGTAACAACACGGGTGCAAAGTGTCAAACCATCGAAACACCTTTTTTTTTTAATCACAATGAAACCGCAACTGAATAACAACTAAACAGGCCCCAACATTATAAAAACAAATGCACACAAAAATCATGATGAAAAATAACTTAATAGAATTTAATTCGGTGAAGTGAAAGTCTCAATTAAGATATCAAAGTGTTCATCACTCAAAAAGAAAAACAAATAAAAATGTGAAAAATAGAAGGCACGTTGATAGAATCACAAAGGCATCTTATACCTCCATCCAGGGAAACAACAACCAAAAGTAAATTAAAACTTCTCGATAGACCTAAATCATTAACAAAAATCATGTAGAATTCGTAAGGCAAATCAAGGCAATATTTTTTTCGATCAAATCACATAGGTGCAAAGTTTAATTACCTAAAAAATCTTACATCTAAATTTCCCAGTTCTATTAATTAACCCAAGCCTAAGGTAGTCACAAACCCGCTCTGATACCAACTTTGTAACGACTCGGTTTTTTTAGAGTCGCCACGTTGTTTCTCCCCTTGGAGAATTAACACTAAAACCAAACGACCAATATTTTATTACTCATAAATACGAGAATTCTTAAAATGCGACGGCGACAATTATAATTTGATATTTCATTATATAAAAATCTGACCAATTTTATAGCTACAACAATAATAATAAATATAATAATAATAATAATAATAATAATTATTATTAATTAACATATACATTACACGTGTTCCTCATTTGTGCCCATATATATATGTATATGACACTTTTGTGGCTATAATTGTTTTCTTTTTCTTTTTTTCACATGGCCATAAACGCTTACTTAACAATTAAGATTTCAAAATTTATATTTAACACCCTATAATATAAAGTAATTCATATTAAACTCAATAATTATATTTATCTCCCCAAAATTATTAAATATTATTTATATTATAAATTTGCAAAATAATCACAAGAATATTAAACTCATTAAAATAATATTTTAAAAAATATACATTTTCGGGGTATTACATATTTATTCTACATTCTTTATCTAAAGTGTATGTGATTTGGCGTCACCAACTTGTGTTTAATTGTGATACTATCATTATCTTCGGTATTTCCCTGTGAGATCTTTCCAACCTTTGTTATTTACTTTGAATTTATATATATATTTTTTTTATTGTTTGGTATAAGATTATTTAGAAAATCATTTTAAACTGAAAAGCTTGAAAATCTATTTTAAACGATTTTATTTGATTATCTGATTACGTGTTTAAATTGTGTTACCCACTTTATTAATTAATCAGATTTTATTTACCTCACATTGTATCGATCACATAGTAATTATTCGAGATATTAATCGAGCATATTTGTATTGAGGTGGTAGAAGCTCCTTGTGGAAATAAACTTACATTTTTTTTTTGTATTTGTGAGTTTGAGTGAATTCGACACATTTGGAATGGTGTCTAGTGAGGGAAGCAAGGTTTCGATCTTTTTCCTGTAAAAACGATTAGGGTTGAATCTTTCTCCTACAAAAAGGTTAGGTTATTCTTTTCCCTTGAAAGAAATTAGGATTTGATTCTTCTGGTAATTGAATTATTATTTTGAGTGAACTCTAAAAGTTCATCCTTCCCTATAAAAATGATAAGTGAGAGAGTGTTAGATTAATCTTTAGCTTGGTAAAAAGATAGGGTTCATCCTTGGCCTTGGAAAAGGATAATTTGCAAAGGTTGATTATGTATCTGTAAAAGAATCATTGTAAAAGTTTGATTCTTACTTGGTAAAGGGATCAAATGGGTTGTTTAGTGGATTGCAAATCTCCGTGGAGATCGGGGGATTGGACGTAGGCAAAACTAACTTGACCGAACCAGGATATATTGTTGTGTGTTGTATTATTTATTTTCTATTATATTGTATTTGGGTGTGCACTTAGTATTAAACACATATCCACTGCGTGACTAAGATAATAATTAATTTAGAGAAATTGATTATTTGATATTAAGTGTTTAAAGGAATTAATTGTTTAAATTTTGTAACTACCCAATTCACTCTCCCTCTTGGGTAGCTCTTTTGGCCAATGCCTTCATATTCCCAAAATCACCCATACTATTCTTTGCTCCAACTCCATACCAAAACTCGCCTCATCTTTACCAAAGCTACCCTTCCCAATACTATCCTCAAGCCTACCCCCAATACCAAGCACCCATTTACCAAGTACCTCCATATCAACCTAACAAAAAACCCCATCTCTATTCCTCAACAATACCCTGAAACCATAGGCCCAATACCATCGTGACTACCCATCTCGTTCTATAGTGGGCGCTTTCAAAATAAGGATGAAGAACCATTGGATATTCCAATCTTCTTCATTGAGTTGTTCCATAATTGTTTGAAGTAAGGGACGTTGGTGCCTATGCTATGTTATAAGCTAAACCCGGGAGCAAAGATGCTACCTCAAATGCTTTCTCTAAATATCATTCTAGATCTAAGAGATATACAACTGAGCATTGTAGCCAACTGAAGAGTAAAAACAGGGAATTTATACGAACAAGAGCCACCACATTCCCAAAAAAGCTTGAGACTACTACGTAAAAACAGAACCTGTTACCAAAGCATGCCCTCTCTGGAAGTGGGGTAAATCTAATTTTTGCAGAAGAGGTTGAGAAATAAGTAGTTATAATTGGTATCGACGGTATTTGTCTATGCTGTGAGGTTATGAAAATGGGATTCAAACTACATGCAGAGAAGGTGGCAGAAAAATAAGAGAAATTGTTGGTTCTATCTTTTCCAATTCTAGAGCCAGTGAAAAGTTTAAACAAGTTCCATGGAACTTCAATACTGTCGCTAAGATCGAAGAAAGAAAGGAATTGTTGATCTCGGTAGGAGAAGCTAGTGGGATCACTTTATTTGGGACGGTGTATACACCATAGGACTTAATCAAGGTCCCCGTGAAAGACCCAAGAGTGGATCTAAAGAACTCGGTGTTAGAGGAAGAGGGTTAAGACTTCCAAATGGCAATGAAGAATTCGAAATACAAGATCGTCGAGCAACTTAATAAGTCACTGGCGCAAATCTCAATGCTCATGTCCTCGGAGGTGCATAGACAACCACTGCCAAAAGTCCTAAATTAAGATCATATTCAGAGCACAATCCGTCAAAAGAACTTTGTCACCCTAGTTTAGTAGGTCCTGGTATCTAATACCGTCACTTTCATCAATGATGATATCGATGAAGATGGAATAGGGCACAATAAGTCCCTAAATATCTTAGTGGAGAGCCACGGGATGTTCATAGCTTGAGTGTTGATTAGCAATGGGTCAGCACTAAATATATGTCTTGTATCAACCTAGAGGAAATGAGAATTGATTTATTAGAGATGCAGTCGTAAAAAATTATTATTCAAGTATTTGATGGGGGCACGGAGGGATAGAGTCGGAGAAATTGATCTACCAATCTAAATCGGCTCAATTTAGTTCAACGTCAAATTCCAAGTGCTAAACATACTTGCTTCACACAATCTGTTGTTAGGGAATCCATGGATCCACAGTTCCAATGCAGTGCCTTCGTCGTTGCACCAGAAAATTAAGTTTTTCATTGATAACAGATTGTATGTAATTAATGTAGACTTAAACATCATACATTTCTATTAGGAAACAAGTCGATATAACTTAATAGTAGATGAGGAGGCAAAGAAAGACAAACAGATAATTGAGACCTCCTATCATGTATTCAACATCATGAGTACTACCTTTTTAAAGGAAGGAAAGCACAAGCTAGTTTCATCGCTGTCTAGCCCTGTGGATGCGTTTCAGGAAGAGGGTTCGGTAAAAACCTAGATGGAATACTAGAGCCAATAGAAGTCAAAGAGAAGAATGAGAGATTTAGGTTGGGGTACGAGCTTACGAGAGAAGATAGAGTAAGGTTCTTTTGAAAGAGAAAGGTTGGATTCTTGAATAGTTAGCCGATGGAAATCCTGCACATTCGGATCATCTCTACCTATTCGACAGAAACCATTAAAAAAGATAAAGGACGTAAGAATTAGAGCTTCATATTGACAAAATACTAACCGAGGAAGCTATAAACATGATCCTGAGAAAAGAGACAGGGCCAATCCAAGTGTCCGACATCCAAAGCAATGGAACTGAAAAGATCTGAAATAGGCATTCATGTTCCCTCCTAGTTTGCCAAGCATTTCAGTGAAATTGGAGAAATTTCTTGTATTCACCTTTCTATCCAGCTACCCATCTGGATGGAAAAGAATTTATTATATAATAGATTTAAATTTTAACGAATGCAATTCAATTTTATCCAACCTACAGTT
This sequence comes from Eucommia ulmoides, assembly GCA_016647705.1. Classification (NCBI taxonomy): domain Eukaryota; kingdom Viridiplantae; phylum Streptophyta; class Magnoliopsida; order Garryales; family Eucommiaceae; genus Eucommia; species Eucommia ulmoides. The sequence goes on from CM028332.1 coordinate 56,805,185, forward strand.
TAAATGTTAAAATTTTAATATATTTGGTTACCTAAATTACCTGTATACGATACATGCGATATAACTTATCCAAAATGCGATGAGTATGATTTTAATGTCAAACTAGACTCCGATCTGATAAGAATATAAACAAATGAGAGCTTTTTCCAACCAAATAATGGTGAGATTCGAAAAGCCTTTGCAAAATTTGAGAACAAGCCAGTTCCCAACACTAATGAGACTAAGTTTATAAATTTAGGGACCTCGAAAGAATTGAAAGAAGTAAAAATTGGATCAGCCCTCACTGCTTTAGAGAAAAAGGAACTAACTTCGCACCTGGTCACCTACCATTATATATTTGCCTTGTCCTATGATGACATGGTGGGACAAGACAAAAGCATTATGATCCATAAATTGCTGGTAAAGCCTGGAAGTGTTTCAATCAAGAAAAAGTTGATGAACTTGAGGCCTACCATCAGTCTCGAGGTCAAGGAAAAAATCATAAAGTAATTCAACACCTGAATCAGAAGACTATAACTATAGTGAGTAGATCTCTAATGTCGTTCTAGTGCCAAATTCCTAGGGAAAAATCAGAATATGCATGGATTATCATGACCTCAACCAAGTGAGTGTAAAAAATAATTTTCCATTGCCGACATTCATATCATCATCGACATTACTACTGAAAGTAAGCTCCTTTGCTTTGTCAGCGGATTCTCTATTTATAACCAGATTTTGATGGATGAGAAAGACTTCGGAAAAGACATCATTCACTACTATATGGGGAGTCCTCTAATATAGGGTGATGTCTTTCAGTCTAAAAAATATCTAGTAATGTACCAAAAAGCAATAATGATCCTCTTTCATGATATGATACACAAAGAGATAGAGGTCTATATCAATGACATGATCGTTAAATCTCAAAAAGACGAAGACCATCTATGCCATTTGAAAAATATGTTTGATTGACTCTATAAGTACCAACTTAAGCTTAACCTAACAAAATACGTCTTCGGGGTGACTTCTGGAAAACTCGTAGGTTTCATGGTAATGTGCTATGGAATCGAAATTGATCCTGCAAAGACAAAGGCAATTCTTGAGATGCCGCCTCCAAAAAATGAGAAGGAAATCTGAGACTTTTTAAGCCGATTTATAATCAGATTCTTCTTCTATCTCACTGCCACATGAGAGACAATTTTCAAGCTACTTCAAAATAAGAGTAATGGGTGATGAAATGTTAATTGTCAAAATTCCTTGGAAAAGATTAAAGCCTACTTGACCAACCCTCCAATTGTAGTGCCACCCTGAGAAGGAGTTCCATTATTGTTATATTTGTCAATCCTCGATTGCTCTATAGGATCCATTCTTTAACTGGTCTATGAATTTGGAAAGAAAGAACAAGTCATTTACTACCTCAACAAGTGTTTCACGAAGTATGAGAAAAATTACACATTACGAGAGAGAACCCGATATGAATTTGCTTGGTCTGCTTAGAGATTGCGCCACTATGTGCTTTCGTTGATCGCCTATTTCATAGCCAAAATGGATCCCTTGAAGTACATCTTCAAAAATCCAGTTATGTCGGGAAATGTTTCCAAGTGAGAAATGTTGTTAAACGTGTTCGACTTTGTCTACACGACCCAAAAGGCAGTGAAAGAAGAGGAAATAACAGATCAACTAGCTAGTTGTCTGGCTGAAATGGATTATCAACCCTTGGAGACACTCTTTCCTGACAAGTCAATTTGTGTTTGGAGGAAAAAGAAGATGAGACAATATGGAAAATGTACTTCGACGGAGCCATGAACTCTTAAGGAGCTGGAATTGGAGTTGTTCTTGTTTTCCTAAGTAAACAACATTATCTGGTGGCTTCTAAGTTAAAGTTCCAAAGCACCAATAATCGAGCCGAGTACAAAACATGTATTTTGGGGCTTTAGTTGGCCATCGAAATGAAAATAAAAGAGTTACTAGTGTTTGGAGATTCGAAACTGATCATAAATCAAGTAACTGACAAGTTTACCACAAGAGATCCGACATTAGTTGCCTATAACAATAATCTCCTGGAGTTGTGTGAGCAATTCATGATGATCGAATTCAAAAGTATCCTAAGGCTCGAGAATGGTTTTTTCGATGCCTCATCTACCTTGGCATCTATGATCTCCATCACTAAAGAAGAATATGACATTATTCCAATGGCAATTCAAGTTCAGCGACCGACCCATTGTTTCAAGCTTGAAGTCGAACCCACCAAGGACTCTTGGTAATATGATATAAAGAACTTTTTGAAAAGCTGAGAGTACAAAGAGAAAGCATTGAGTATTGATTGGAAGACCCTTTAGAGGTTAACATGCCAATTCTTCTTAAGCGTGGATACTTTGTGTAAGCGTTCCACTAAGATGGGTCTATTGTGGTGTGTTAGACCATAGGAAGCCATCCAACTAATAAAAGAGGTCCATGGTGGCATGTGTAGACTTGACATGAGTGGCTTTAAGCTCGCAAATAAAATCCTGAGAACTGGTCACTTTTGGTTAACGATGGAAAACGATTGTGTGTAATTTGTCCAGAGATTCCATAAGTGTTAGATTCATTTCAACCAAATCCATGTTCCCCCTTCTCAACTTCACTGTTTGGCAGCCCTGTGCCCCTTCTCAATGTGGGAAATGGACGTTATCGGAGAAATCACCCCAAAGGCACCAAATGTTCATCGCTTCATTCTCATAGCGATCTACTATTTTACCAAGTGAATTGAAGTTGTTTCCCTGACTCGAGTGGCTCAAAAGATGGTAGCACGGTTCATCAAAAAAATATTGTGTTAAGGTACGGTCTACTGCAAGCACTGATAATTGACAATGCCAAAAAGCTAAAGGGCTCAGATATATAAGAATTTTATCAGTAGTTTAAGATCGAGTATTGAAATTCAGCACCATATTGCCCAAAGATGAATAGAGCAGTGCACGCTACCAATAAAAATATTAAAAAGATCTTTAGTAGGATGATTGACAACTATAAAGAGTGGGATGATATGCTTCTACATGCCTTGAAGGCTTAACAGACTTCAGTTCGAACTTTAACAGGGGCAACTCTCTACTCTCGAGTATGTGGCATGAGGTGGTAATAAGGACCGAGGTTGAAATCCCATATTTGCGTGTAATCATGGAAGCTAAGCTCAATGAAAATGAATGGGTGTATTAGATGTTAGACTAACTTCCTAATTGATGAAAAATAACTCACAACAGTATGCCACCGGTAATGCTACAAATAGAGGATCGCCCGAGCTCACGATAAGTAAGTTTACCTTAGAGTCTTTAGAGCTGGTAAGTTGGTATTAAAAAAATCTTTCCTTTCCAGGATGAAGCCAATGGAAAGTTTACCCCAAACTGGAAAGGTCCTTTTGTTGTTCACAAGGCCTTGAGTGGCGGAACATTAATCCTTCGAGTAAATGGATAGTAATGTATTTCCTGAGCTTTTGAACTCAAACTCTGTAAAGAAATACTTTGACTAATAAAATTAGTGTTTTCTAAGAATTTGTTTCAGGTATGATCACCTGCTTTTTAAAGAAAAAAAAATCCAGACTCTAAATCACTAGGCGACGAGGTCAAAAGAGGTAACATAAAACAAGTGCGACCCGAACATGGTGAAAACTCGAAAGAGTGCCATGAAAAAAATGTAGAGAAGGAAACACAATACAAAACCACCAACCATACAAAAAAATAATGGTGCAAAAAAGTGGATAAAAAATATATAAAAAGGGAAAAAAAAAATAGGTTGATTCGCTCATGGGTTCCCTTTCCGCAATTCTTTTTTGGGCGACTTTCATTGACTACATAACCTTCCATGTTCAGAACTTGATGGATTCTGATGGATTTAGAATTTGTGGAAAGGAACATTGGATATGACTTGGATTTGCATTGAAATAATACTTGTCAATAATCTGACTTAAAGTCTCACAGAAATCATAGATTGTAAAGATGGTATTTGCTTTAGTAATATTTAATACATTTTTGTCCATATATTGGCTAAATTAGTTTTGTTGGATTTGAAAAATACAAAACATGCAGGAGTACAAGATCCCCAAGCACTGGAGGCATTTGGCAATGGGAAGGAAATGAGAGTTCAATAGACCAAGAAAGGGTAAAAGTGGATAGAAATATCATTTCAATGTCGAGCCATGCCTCGAGTCCAAGATAAAGCCTTTGAATCCAAGGTATGCCTCTGGGTTTGGAAGAAAGAGAAAAGATAGGAGAGCCTCCCCGATATTGCTTCAATAAATTCAAACACCGTCAAATGAGTGACTGCGTCAAAAAAGAGGGGAACGGAATCGCAAGTCACCAAAAGGTGACCAATTTTCCCTCATTATAAGATTATGTTTTGAAAATGTTATCTTGCCCACTTGGTGGAACCTCAAAATACTGGAAGCATAGACTTCTTTATTAGCCTAAATGGTTGGATGATCAAATTTTTTTCCCTATGAGATCTTTGCTGACCTAATGGAACTCCCTTTAGGGAGTTTCTTCTGAATAATATCAGCCCTAATCTTGGGCTGGGGCACATTTTATACATGGTCCCCTCATTTTTCCCCAGCCTCAGACTCACAATTCAATTAAATGCCTAGCAAAAAATATAGGTAAAAAGGTTTCATCAAACGATCATGAAATCAGAAAACTTGAAGACCAAAATGAATTTTTGATAAAATCCTCATTTCAAAAATATTTCTCATAAAAAATCTCTTAAAAATATTTCTAATAAAATATAATCATTTCAGAATATTTAAAAAATAATTTATAGATATTTAACCTTAAAAAAGAGACAAAAATATTTTTGAAAAACATTCAAAATATTTAAAAATTAAACATAACCAATCGACTGTTTTGAGTTTTTTCTCAAAAGTTCTAAGAACCTGAATCAACCAATCAATTGAATACCCCGGTCAGTCGACTGTTTTGCCCTAATTCATAAAACCTCTAGGAACCTGAATTATTCAGTTGATAGATTTACCCAATCAATTGACCATTTTAGTTCCATTTACAAAACTTCTGGTTCCTAAATTAACTAGTCGACTGGTTCTTCATTGACCATTTTGGCTTGTTTCTCAAATTTTTAAATTTCGGTCACAATCATCAGTTGACTGAATTTTTAAGTTAGCTGACTGATTTGAACTAAATTAACTCGTAACACATGCAAGGTAGGTTTAAGGCATATTGATTCTCAAAATCAAGTATTTTTAGACACTTAATCACATACATATAAAGCATTTAATTACATGTTGACGTGCAGTGAGTGATATTATCGGGTTGACATTAAATTAAACAATATAAGTGTTGTTTACTTTGGGAATACAAAAAATAATTTTATCAAAAGCTTCTTTATCATGCTATTGTCTTTCATCATCTCGATCATTCATGTTCTTATTCAATGCTTCGTATTTACCATTTAATCTTCTTGGTTTAGCATAAATTTGGCTTTATCTTTAAATACTATTATCACATCTTAATCATGATATTAGTCCAGACAAATATTCAAGTTAATTAAATCATTAAAAACATCAAATTAGGATTTGAATCCTTTAGAGGTAACAATGAATTAAATTAATAAATTATTAAAGAATAATTTTTTTTTATTCTTAATTTGATTAATTATTTTAAATAGTTTTTTCAAAATATAAATGCAAAATATATAGATAATAATATAGTTTTTTTATTTAAAAATAAATAAATATAAAAAAAATTATTTACATTTATAGATAATCTAAATATTTCATTGTTATTACTAAGAACTTAATGTTGGAATATTTTTATGGGCTAACATTAATTGAATTAATTGTTTTACAAAAATGGGTTAATGGATAGTCTATTATTTAAGTAGCCCAAATAATCAGTGATCATATTTTGATTTGGGCTGTGACGTCTTTTATGTAGAAACCCAGTTAAGTGGCAAGTGTAGGTTTAAGGTTTCATTGAAGCCCGTTATGGGAGGGCCCAACGTGAAACCCTAGTATATATAACTAGGTTTCCTCCCTAATCTAGGATATAAGGTTTCTTCCCATTGAGAGCCGCCACCATGAAATCTAGATCATAGGAAGAAAGACTTAATTAGTAATCCGCTGCGACAGATTCAATCTCCTACGATGACCGAGACAGGTACACTTTCGATTACCGAGACAGGTACACTTTCGATTACCGTTCTTCATTGTTGTGTCCTATAATCCATGTATGTTTACGATTATTAATTAATTCTGTTTTATTGTGATTATGATAATTAATTCTGTTTTATTGTGATTATGAAAAATAATCAACATGTGATATCAGAGCCTACGTACATGATTAAGAATTGACAAATATTTTTTATATATTTTTTATTTTCTGTTCTTCACGAAACCAAAACTTGTGGCCATGATTTGATAAGATTCTTTCTTCTATTAACTGTTAAACATTAGGACTTTTGTTCCACTTATTTTAAGCTTTAAAATTAATATATGATACATGCCATTTAGTTGTCAAATCAAAGAGTATTTCGTGGTTGAAATTGCTGCTACGAACCCTAGATAACTCCCGAAACTGAAATTTAGGGCCGTGATTTCATGCATTTTTTTTCTTCAATTGAATGTAAAAACTTAGAGATTTTATTCCTCTCGATTCAATCTTTAATTTGATATATTACACATGTTGTTTGGTTGTGCAATTAAGAAGTATTTCGCGATTAAAGTTTTGGCTACGAAACCCTAGAAAACCGAGATTCATCTTTGGGATTGAGGAATATTGACATGGTTTTTATTCAATTAAACGTTGTTGATTGTTTTTAAATTAATATTATGTTCAAACCCATATCAAATTTGGTATAAATATGGGTTAAAATCAAGTTTTATATTTTTGGTCATGGAGGAGTGAGAAACCTCAAAACCGCGACTTGTTTTCGATTTTTGGTGATGTTTGACTCAATTAATTGTTATAGTAATGTTAGAGATACATAAATATACATAAACCCACAAAATAATTGGAGAAAACGGACCTATTTTTAGGGTTTTGAGCAACTGGGTCAAAATCGGGTCTTACGACCCGGTTTAGACCCGGCTGGAGGTTGAAGACAACCTCCAACCGTGGTCCCCATATCCCACGTGCGTGTGGAAGCTCGTGGGGAGCGTGCGGCACGATTCGGAGCCCGTTTTGGGTCTCCTTTTTTCCTGTGCACTTGTTTTCATACCTTCTAATTTTCTGTAAATTTTATTTTATTTTTGGAGGATTAAAAATAATTTTTAGTTAATTATTACTTATTATGTAATTTAATTAGCTTAAAATTATTTTTAGCATGATTTTTCATTTATAATTTTACAAAAATTATATTAGATGATTTGAGACAAGATTGTAGTACTCACTCTCCTTAGATTAAGATTTATTGATGTGTACTCTCCTAATTTAGTTTTAAATCACATAAAACTAGTTTAATAATTAGTTTTAAAATAAGGTAAAATTGTTGTTCAAATTCTTGCAACTATAATTAATCTTTGATCACTAAAAGTATATTTTGTGACGTACTTCATCTTGTTTTGAATATATGCATATATGTCACTAATATACACTGTTGTGATTGGGCAATATAGATTAATTTTTCCAATTTGAAACGGATACTTGTGAATTGTGGAGGTTACTTTACTAAAGTGATTTAACCAAAATAATTTTGTAAGTTTTCGAGTTCCTATTTTTGTTGATGAAAAAAGTATAGATTAATTTGTATATTCACCTGCCCAAAGGGGGTTATTGTGCAAATTAATTTAATTGTTGGGCAATATTGTTGGGCAATAAAGTTTAATTTTCTCAATTTAAAATGGTTGCTTGTGAATTGTTGAGGTTATTTTATCAAAATGATTTAACCAACATAATTTGTAAATTTTCGCGTTCCTATTTTGTTGATGAAATTTTTTTAGATTAATTTGTACATTCACCTACCCAAAGGGGGTTATTGTGTATATTAATTTAATTGCATGAGGATATTATGTGAGATAAATAATCTGATGAATTTATTTGCCCAAAAGGAATGAATTTTGAAAGGTTGTTTGTTTCATTATGTTTTGAAGGAAATATATGGATTTGAATGTCAATTTACCTAAAGGGGATGAATTTTTAAATCTGTAAATTTTTCTTATTTTGTTAATTTTCATGATTAAAGAATAATTGTTTATTGTGGACTCTGCTCAAAAGGGAGTTTATAATAACACAATTGATTCTTATATTGTATTATCTATGCTTAATTGAGCATTTTGCTTATTACCCATAATTGATCAAGTTGCAATTTTTTGTGAAAAATAGTTTTTTTTTCTGTGAATAACAGTAACGTCACCATTGAAATTCTAAATAGATTGAACTATAAGAGATGGAGTTCAGACATAGAGTTCACTTTGGGAATTACGGACCTGAACCTAACCCTGCGTGAGGATGAATCTCTTCAACCTACTAATGAGAGCACTGAAGCCGTGAAAGCTCATTATGCAAATTGGGAAAAGTCGAACCATTTGAGCCTCATTTCAATCAAGAGGTCCATTGCCGAGCATCTCCTTGAAGGAATACTTGAGAGCAAAAATGCTAAGGAATTTCTCACTGTTGTGGAAAACTTATACCAAACATTAGACAATGCTGAAGCTGGGTATTTTATGGATGGATTGATGAATATGAGGTACGATGATACAAAGGGCATTCACGAATTTATCTTGAGAATGGTGAATCTTCAAACTAAATTGAAGGCACAAAATATTCCACTTCCCGATAAGTTCATTATTCATCACGCTCTCAACTCTCTTCCAGCCTTTTTTAGCCAACTCAAGACTGCCAACAACACCATCACGAAATGTGTGGCTGAAGAAGAAAAACTAAAAAGCGAAAGGAATGAATCTGCTTATTTTGTTACTCATAGGAAGCAGAAAAATCAGAAGAGGGGTGAAAAAACTAGAAATCCCAACTTCCACGGTCACAAGAAAAGGCAGAATTTCAAGAAAAGTGGGAGTGAGAAGCAAAGAAATGAAAATTTCAAGAATAGAGTCATTAAGTGCTTTCACTGTAACAAAGAGGGTCATAAGGGGGTTGATTGCTTTAAGTTTAAGAACTAGCTAGAGAAGAAGAAGGAACATAGTATGTTATTTGCCTATGTCTGTTTTGAATCTAATTTAATTGATGTTCCTTTAAATTCTTGGTGGCTTGATAGTAGTGCTACCGTTCATGTTGCAACTTCCTTACAAGGAAAAAGAAACCTGAGGAAGTCAAGTGAGAAAGAGTCAAAGCTTAAAGTTGGCGGTAATATCGGGATTGGTGTTGAGCACATCGGGACTACTGTTTTAGATTTGGACTATGGTTTTCAGTTTGTTTTGAACAATGTTTTCTATATACCTTTGTTTAGAAGAAATTTAATTTCTTTGTCAGCACTTGATAGAGCTGGATATTATTTCACTTTTTTAAATAAAAAAGTTGAAATGATTTATGACTCTAAGGTGGTTGGCAATTGTGTTTTATCTGATGGCCTTTATAGATTGTCATTGCTATCTGCATATTCTTATAATGTTGAAAACACTGTCGCTAAAAGATCTTTAACTAAGGAAAGATCTTCGTTATTGTGGCATAAGCGGTTGTGACACATTTCTAAGGAACGAGTAGATCGCTTGATTGGTTCTGGGATTCTTCCTCCTCTTGATTCTGATAACGCGGAAGTTTGCGTTGATTGTGTAAGAGGAAAATTAACCAAGACCAAGAAGAAGAATGCTACTCGTAGTCAGAATTTGTTGGAGATTATTCATACAGACATTAGTGGGCTTTACTCGACTACCTTGTGTGGCAACAGGTACTTCATTACATTCATTGATGATTTCTCCCGATATGGCTATGTTTATTTAATCAAAGAAAAGACAGATGCTCTTGAAATGTTCAAAATCTTTCAAACTGAAATTAAAAAACAGCTAGGGAAAGTTATCAAAATTGTGAGATCTAATTGAGGTGGTGAGTATTATGGGAAGCATGATGATACAGGATCACAGAAGGGACCTTTTGCAAGGTACTTACAGGATAACGATATTGTTGCTCAGTATACTATGCTAGGAAGTCCTGAATAGAATGGTGTGGCAGAAAGGCGAAATCGCACTCTTATGGAAATAAAGAGAAACATGATGAGCAGATTGAATTTGCCAGAATATTTGTAGGGTGAAGCCATCAAAGTAGCAACCTACATTCTGAATCGCGTCCCTAGCAAATCAGTGCCTAAACTACCTTTTGAATTGTGAACGAACAGAAAACTCAATTTGAATCATTTTAAAGTATGGAGGTGTCCAACTGAGGTGAAGCTCTACGATCCGTCTATGAAGAAGTCAGATTCAAGAACTTTTAGATGCTACTTTATAGGGTATCCTAATCACTCAAAATGATACATATTTTATTGTTCGATTCGTGGCACTAGAGTTGTTGAATCTCAAGTGGCAAAATTTTTGGAGTTGGATATTGCTGAAGTCATTCCCTCTCAGTTTGATGAAAGAGTGAAACCTATTGATGTTATTTCTTTGCCTATACTGACCTCAAAAGTCACCTCTTATGATGGAGCTATTGATTGGGGGATTTAGCGAGGTATGGATATTGTCACTCCTCATACTGCTGAAATAACGCCTATTGCAGATGAGATCTCTCTAACCAATGAGGTTGCGAATGAGTCATCTTCTGAAGTACAAGTGAGAAAATCGCAATAAACTAGAAGGGCTGCCATTTCTAAAGACTACTATGTTTACGTAGGAGAGGGAGAATATGATATTGGAAAAGAGGTGGACCCTACTACTTATCGTAAAACTCTCAACAGCGATCAGGCAAATGAATGGCTAATTGCAATGGGAGATGATATGCAGTCTATGTCAGACAACGATGTTTGGGAACTTGTTGACCCTCCCAAGTGATATAAACCCATTGGATACAAATGAATATTCAAGACCAAGAGAGACAACAAAGAGAATGTTGAAAGATTCAAGGCCCAATTGGTTGCTAAAGGATATTCACAACGAGAAGACATTGATTTCACATAGACTTTTTCAACAGTTTCCACCAAAGATTCCTTTAGGCTAATTATGGCTTTGGTAGCTCATTTTGACTTAGAGCTTTACCAAATGGATGCTAAGACAACTTTTCTCAATGGAGATTTGAGTGAGGAATTCTACATGTCACAGCCTGAGGGATTTAAGGAAAATGGAAAGGAGAGCATGGTATGCAAGTTGAAAAGGTCCATTTATGGTCTCAAGCAATCTTCTCGACAATGGTACTTAAAATTTAACAAAATTGTGACATCTTTTGGTTTTGTAGAAAACAAGTTTGATTAGTGCATCTATATGAAAATCAGTGGGAGCAAGTTCATTTTCATGATTCTTTTTTTTGATGACATCTTAGTTGCTAGTAGTGATGTGAATCTCCTGAATGATACCAAACGTCTCTTGTCTGTTAATTTTGACATGAAGGATCTAAGAGAAGCCTCTTTTGTTCTGGGTATTGAGATTTATCGTGATAGATCTCGAAACCTTCTCGGACTATCTCAGAGAGCTTATTTCGATTGTGTACTTAAAAAGTTCAATATGTAGACGTGCAAGGTAGGTAATGTACCTGTTGTGAAGGGAGATAAACTCAGCAATGAACAATGTCCAAATAATGATTTGGAAAATGATGTCATGAAGACTATTCCTTATGCCAGTGCAATTGGTAGCCTAATGTATGTATAAGTATGTACGAGACCTGATATCGCCTTCATTGTTAATGTTCTTGGTAGATATTTGTCGAACCCTAGGCATGATCACTGGGTTGCTGCAAAGAAAGTCATGAGATATCTACAAAGAACGAATGATTTTATGCTTGTGTATAGAAGGGTTGATAATCTTGAAGTGATTGGGTACACAGATTCTGATTTTGGTAGTTGCTCAGACGATCGCAAATCTACTTCAGGATATATTTTTGTTCTAGCTGGTGGAGCCACTTCATGGAAAAGTGTCAAATAGAGTCTAATTACATCCTCGACTATGTATGTTGAATTTGTAGCTTGTTATGGTGCATCCTCTCAAGCTGTTTGGCTACGAAATTTGATCTCGGAACTGCGAGTTGTTGATTCCATCTCTCGACCCATTCTGATTTATTGTGACAATAATGCAGCTGTGTTCTATTCCAAGAACAATAAGATCAATACAGGTTCCAAGCATATGGAAATAAAGTACCTTATAGTCAAGGACTTGGTAAAGAAGGGAGATGTTGTGATCGAGCATATAAGAACTGAGTCCATACTTGCTGATCCTTTAACTAAAGGTTTAAGGCCCATAGAGTTCAAGCAACATATTGTGAATATGGGTGTCATTGAGTCTTTTGATTCTTTGGTTTAATTAAAGCTTTTGTATTCTAATTATTTTCCTTTATTTTGCTGATTCTGTTGTGACAACTATTGTTATGTATTTTACAAAAATTGAAATTTATTTGATGATCATCATTATTGCATATTATATTGTTGCATATCAAGTTATTTGAATTAATTATATAATATGGTATCTTAAGATATTGTACCTTAAGAATTACAGTTGTATACTTTTGGTTGTCACTAATCACTATTTTGAGATCTCGTAATGTATTATTAGTGATAGATGATTTGTTAAAGTCAAACAATTTCATATTGTTGAGAAATTTAAGTAGTTTCATTTTGTTGAGAAACTGCAATTAGCAATTTCATTTTGTTGAGAAATTGCAGCAATTTCATTTTGTTGAGAAATTGCAGCAATTTCATTTTGTTGAGAAATTGTAATGAGGACCGATAAGAATAATACATATTGATAATGATTACATGTTAGCATTGGTTTCTTACTATACTACTGGGCTTACGATCCATGTCGATATGATTATAAGTATTTATGAATATGAAAGTCTTATATTTGTTGAGATTAATATATAGATTATCATAATCCAATAATAAAATCATGTTGGATCGAATAAGTTTATCAAGATACTACTTATAGACTATCATTTCTTTAAATAAAAGATGTGGCTACATCAAAAATAAATTTTTTATGTTATTAACCCGAGAGTCTTATTTTCAAAATTAAATTTATTCAATTAATGTAGCCCAAGTGGGAGAATGTTGGAATATTTTTATGGGTTAACATTATTCGAATTAATTGTTTTATAAAAACGGGTTAATGAATAGTCTATTATTTAAGCAACCCAAATAATCAGTGATCATATTTTGATTTGGGCTGTGGCGTCTTTTATGTAGAAGCCTAGTTAAGTGGCAAGTGTAGGTTTAGGGTTTCGTTGAAATCCGTTATGGAAGGGCCCAACGTGAAACCCTAGTATATATAACTAGGTTCCCTCCCTAATCTAAGATATAGGGTTTCTTCACATTGAGAGTCGCCACCACGAAATCTAGATTATAGGGAGGAAGACATAGTTAGTAATCTACTGCGACAAATTCAATCTTCTGCGATGGTCGAGACATGTACGTTTTCGATTACCGTTTTTTATTATTATGTCCTATAATCTATGTATGTTTACGATTATTAATTAATTCTGTTTTATTGTGATTATGAGAAATAATCAACACTTAATGTACATAAATTATTCTTATAATTTTCGTAAATTTAATGTCCATAATTTATTTAAATTCTCGTATATTATTTTTAATTTAATATTTTCGTAAATATTCCTCAACTATGCAAAAAATATATTCTTTTCTTAAGTATAAAATATATAAGGTTAAATATAAATACATTTTTATATTTATATTATATTTTGCTTTGATTTGAATATTTCTTGATCTCTTAAGATATCAAACAGTTGAGAAATGTCTAGAGCTTTTATGCCTGTCTTGTTTCGTGTAATAATTTAAACGATTCAGTTTTAAAATAGATTTCTAAAAAATCGACGGTTTATGCTTCGATTTTAAATTTACCTAATGATTTTGGTTTCTAGTGAGACCCGTTGAAAACCGAACCCTTTACAATACCTAAGGGTTGTCCTTGGTATTTGACAACAGACACAAAATTACTATGGTTATCGTTGCAAATATAAAGGGTGTGAGTGATAATTTTTCTAATAATAGTATTGGCAATAAAGATTTTTTTTAATATTTTGTCCTTTTTTTAATTCACACGAAGCTAAGAATATACCTGTAATTTCTCACATGTCTGGGGTAAATGATTCCCTTGGTAAATTCAGTAGGTGTCTTTAGAACTTTGTAAAATTATATGGGTGCTGATGGTAATAACCCATGTAGCTAGTAGTTCACACGGGTGCATACAACTGCGCATTGGATGCAGCCGATTGAAACTTCAAATAGAGTCCGCTAGCTGTCCGTTGCTCCCTCCCTCCTGAGTCCTGCCCTCCCCCTCCCAAAAGACTTTTTCGGGGAAATCTGAAGCGTCTTATTTAATTATTTGTTTTTTGGTCGGATCGGGCACTAATTTAAAGCTCTCCCCATATATTTTTTCTGGTGTTTCCGACGATCATCAAATATTAAAATAACAGGTAAATATATGCTCTTGCCAACTCTCGCACTCCTCGAATTTTGTTCTGTTTCTCGCCTAATTTCTTTTTCTTAAGATTTTCTGCCTGTAAATTGCTCTTCAAAACCCTAATTTGATCCAAGTTTTTTTCAATGGAGTAACACGACTTCCTTCTTTGCTAAAAATTGAATTCAAAGAACACTTTCTATGCTTATTGATTTTTCTTATAGGGTTTTGATTACTTGGGAGAATGAAAACGACCAATCGGCCTACTACGCGAAGTAAAAACAAGAGGCAAAAACTGGACGACAATGCCGATGCTACTTCTGGAATTTTAAGGTGCGACATTTCAGAACGAGCATTTTCTTAGTTGATTTTTGGAAGTAAATTTATGTTCTAATAATGTTACCGAGTATCCTGCCAAATAAATTTTGGTTTCCCACCGATTTCTGCAGATTTTTTTGGGGTAGTGTTTTGCTTTTAGTTTGGCCACACTACTTAATTGGGATACAATACGAGCTTTGTTGTTGTTGTTGTTGTTGTTGTTGTTATAAGAGCATCTCTAACAATAAAACAACAACTACAAAGCCTTTATCCCACCCAAGTAGAATTTCCAACAACATTACTTATATTGTTGTTAAAATAATAGAAAAAAATAGGGAGTGACAAATGAGTTTGATCCAACGATAATCCCTATATTAACAAAAAAGTACATTTTTCATTATCATTTATCTTTAATATTTTATTTGATATTGATGGCGATAGAAAGAGAGAAATAAGAGGAGAGAGCGTTTAGGGAACCAGAATGAGGTTCTCTACATTTGAAGAATCCAATGTGGCCTCTTTAAAATGGTGAAGCACAAAAATCTGTGTATTAAAAAAGTAAAGAAATATGGGCTTCTGAAATGTAGTTACCATTTTCAACATCTCAATTCTGATAGTTGTTTTGCTTTCAATGTATCCCCTTTGTAAAGCACAAGAATCTGTGTAACAAAGAAGTACATAAATTATAATTGATCAATAAGTATACATTCAATTTTCCCCATATTCTTCCCTCAAAAACAGATTTCCTTCCCCCCCCCAATGCATTGTTTTGCCTGCATTAAATTTTTATTTGGTAGTTGTCTCATTTCACCGCCATGATCTGAACAGGAGAATTCACTCAGCTGGCCATGTTACCAAAGATGATGTAGATCAGCTGTACATGATCTGGAAGCCTGTTTGTCAAGGTTGTCGTGTAAATACAAAAGACAATCCAAATTGTTTCTGTGGATTGATTCCACCTCCCAATGGAAGTCGAAAATCTGGGTTATGGCAAAAGACTTCGGAAGTTGTCCATGCGCTTGGTCCTGACCCGTTCAATGATCTTCGTGCTTCTTCCGATACACCTGCTGGCCTCACAAATTTGGGTGCTACATGTTATGCTAATAGTATTCTGCAATGCTTGTACATGAATAAATCACTCCGAGAAGGTATTTTCTCCGTAGAACCTGAGATTTTGAATGAACAGCCGGTGCTACATCAACTCGCTCGACTTTTTTCACAACTTCATGCTAGTAAGATGGCCTTCGTCGATTCAGCCCCATTTATTGAAACTCTGGAGCTTGATAATGGCGTTCAACAAGATAGTCATGAGTTCCTCACCTTACTTTTTTCCTTGCTTGAACAATGTTTGAGCTCCTCTAAAGTTCCCAAAGCAAGAAAAATTGTCCAAGATCTTTTTCGTGGAGGCGTGTCGCATGTGACCAAGTAATTTTGCAGTTGCAATAATTTTTCATTGACGTTATTGATAATTCATACTTTTTTATTTTTATTTTTTATAAGCAATTGATAACTCATGATTCTACATGGGAATGATACCTCTTCTCTAAACATGAAGCACAAATTCATATACATGATCACATTTTCTATAATGGGGTATGTGCACACGAGATTTTAGGAGAGGATTTAGCATGCAAACTATTATGAAATTAATATGTATGTGGTAGCAGTATTTAAAATGATGTATTTTAAATCGAAGTATATTTTGTAATAATACTATTATGATCATCATACTCATTAAAAAGCAAGCAAGCCCCGGGCGAGGCAAGCAATCAGGTGTCCAATTCCTACCAATAAATAATAAAATGATCATCATTTAAAAATAAATAGTTTGTGTAAATGAACTAGAACTTTTTTGTTTTCCAGCCTAACACAACAAATTATATATGATGAATAATTCGAGTTAATCAACAAGCAATATGGCAAATTGGCATACAACAAATTAAACAATGGCTCTAAATGATAACTTATGTAATATTGCACGCTCAATGTTAGAAAAAAAGAGAGACAAATATTGTTTAAAAGACGAAGTCTTCAATCAATGTTTAAAAAGTTCGAGCATAGGGCCTCAACACCTCCTATGCATCTAGATACTACCAAAAGGTATTGGATCTTCAAATAATTATCTGATGCATATGCACAAGTATTAGAAGTATTTGTATTGATCGCCGATAAGATATGGGTACATCGTTAACGGAGAAGTATTTGTGCTTCCTAGATTCCAAACTTTCATATGATATTTGTGCTATTAACATTTTTCTCCTATGTTTCATTTTATTGTTTTTCATTTGAAGTTTTTGGTGGATTTTTATTTTTCACAAGCTGCTCCACTCTTGGGATTTTCTTTCCTGCGAGTACTTCTGAACAGATATAAAACCTCAACTCTAATTTCTTGAACTTGATCCTTGTTTTGCATTTTCTTGTTTATAAGGTTATTTGTTTCCAATTTCTAGTGCTATCCCTTATTGATTATACAATTTAATTTTTGTTGATCCTTATGGATGAAATTAGAGAAGGATTCCTCTTAATTGCTTTCTTTTCAATAATTTTAGCATGCAATAGATGGACATACTTTTCTTGCTGTTCATCTGATTTTTCATTTTGTGGATATCAGTTGACGAATTATGATTTCCACTGCCAACATGATAGATATGTAACTGTTGATTGTAAATACGAAAGCCATTATTTTTGTTTTTGCAGTTGGTGTTTTGCTTGAAAGGCTAGATCTGGTTCACGTGATATTATAGGCTGTAATGTGTTGGTTTGCTGTTGCAAAGATTTCAGCTAGTATTTTTTCCCTTTTCAGTTATTCATTTTTCAATCATGCATGCACCTACTTGCTTTCGGTAACATTAATTAGCTGCTACTGTTATGGTAAAAATTGTTTATCATTTGTTAAGGTGGCTGTTTAAAAAATAAAAATTAAAGGGCTTCTTTTAGCGATTTATGCTAATTAAAGTTGTATGGAGGCCATCTTGAGGGTATCACGTGAGAACAGACAAAAGGAGCTACCATGGACAACATTTTTCGTAAAAATCAGCAAAAGACAAAAGTATCCTGGGGTCTGCATCCCGTTGACCAAAAATAGGGCATGTAAAGAAATAAGCCTAACATTTTTCGTTTTATCTCATTCGAAGACACCAAAATGCTGCTACAAGGATCATCTGAATAACTAAAAGCGCAAAATTTTCAACTAATTTCCTAGGAGTACCCCCACTCAACTTTTGAGCACCTTCTCACAATACAGGTCCCCATTTCACATTTCCTCTAACATTTAAGGAACCCTATACACTAGATAAACCTTAGAAGCACAAATTAAGGTCGGGAGCCAGACTCATTAAACTCTGCAAAGTTCAAAGTTTTCGGGTGCTTCAGAAGCGTGTATATATATATATATTTTTTTTTTTTTTTTTTTGAAAAGTATATAATGTATTTGATTATTTAAAATGATTTTGGTTTGAAATGAGATATTTAAAGTTATAATTTTCCTTTGGGACCTCCAATTTTATGTTCTCTGTAGAGAAGTATTCTTTTTTTCAGGTAAAATATTTTAGCAACAACTTTGAGCTTTAGTCAAGGTGGGAACGTAGTGGGACAGGGTTGTAACACCACAGGAGCGAGTCCAGTTTGAGATTCTCATTAAGAATCGCATAATGGGTTTGGTATATAGAACTCTTGACCATTTTAGAATGATCCCGCTACTAAGAGATTAACCCTTCCCATGGATATAAGATTTTTTTTTTCTGACTTTTACTATTATTGACAATCAAGATTGAGTTCCATGCAAACAAGGGTAAAGGAAAGCGATGTTGATAGGAGTATGAGATATCCAAATAACGTTCCATGGGAAACATCCCCCTCCCACCATGAATAATTTAGCAGTCGTGGCCGATTTAATGTTGGACTCAATCTCCAAAAAAAAACAAAAAAAACGAAAAACAAAAAGCCACCCCCATGGTTTAGGAGCTTATTTTAATTTAACCCATATAAGAATTTCATTCAAGCTGAAAATTTTGAAGAATTTCATTGAAGCTGATATTTTTTTTGGGTGGCCGTAGGTGAATTTTTTCAACTATTAAAACCCAATTGTTGCTCTTGTTCTAAGTCCTTTGGGTGAGATGGATTTTTTTAAGCTAAACACATTTAATTGCAGTCTGATAAAAAAATGAGCAGAAACTAGGCTCGAAACCCTTACTACAATCTAAAGCTACAAATTTGAATGAAATATTTGAAATAAGTTTCTTGACAGGAGTGGCTAAGTCACTATGAGTAGTAAAACAAGTAGAATGAAGCGTATACTGCTAATGTTTCCAAGTAGTTATCCACTCTGTTTCCTTTTTGATCAATGGTGAAGTTGCGATGAGCAAGGCTAGACAGTGCGGATTGCTATTTGTACCGAAGCTTATAAGGAGGAGATAATTTTCCTTGGGTTCTATGAACCAACATATCCAAATCCAATTACAACAGAGATACAAGGATGTAAAATCCGACTGCACAACTTTTTCCAAAAGCATCCAACAAAGAGAACAATTCAGGTTTCATATTAGTAACGTAACCATAATGACAATGAGCAGTAAATAATGGTGTTCCTTGATGATATAGAAAATACAACCCACCACTATTCTTGGGATTGCCTTAGCTAGTTCCATTGCAATTAAGTTTGAGTTGACCTGAAAGAAGTGAAGCTATTGAACCAACTTTGGAAGTTTGGGGAAATGATGACAGGAGTGGAGTGAGGACTGTTCATTAAAGTATTAGCATCTAAAGAGAGGGGAGCATAGACTTTGCAATTAAATGAAATGACAGATGCAAATGGCTATGATTTGATGAAGTTTTGAAAGATGTAACCCAAACTTCCAATCAATTTTGTAAAAGGCAGGGCCTTGGGTGGGGCGTTTTGATGTGTCTGGGGTGAGGAGTAAGCCCTGGGGGCGTGGGGCATAAGTCCAACGATAGATAAATTTTCAATATGTTTTAAATATATTACATATAATTAAAAACTTAAAAAGAATGAAAGCTAAAAACAGTAATTAAAGAAGGAAAAAGTAAAGAAAAGCAATACTTTGTTAGAGATAAAAGAGAAGGGAAAAAAAAGAAGAAAAACATTAGTTTGTCAGAAATAGAAAAGAGAAAAACTGAAAATATGAAGAGAAACAGAAATTAGCCAGTGTCATCTCTCTTATTAAGAAACAAAGGAAAATAAGAAGTAAAATGAAGAAGAGCAGAGGCAGCTGGTGGGTTTCAAAACGTTAAGCACCTAAGAGAGCCTGAAGAACTTGAAGCCTGAAGACGCAAAGTTCTCGCTGCCTTGCTGGTTGTTGGTGGTCGAAATCGTTGAAGAACAGCAAGTTATCGTCTTGGAAGAAAGCCAAAAGGTCTTGTCTTGGAACAAAGTCTCCGCATCGCAAATTTGTTTGGTTTTCCACATCTTCTATGAGGTATATAAATTGTGATTAGGGATTTTTAATAGAGATAGGCCCAATCTGGAGAGGGAGGGAGGGAGGGACAAAAAAAACACAGGTTCTATGCCTGGGGCAAAGTTGGGCATCACCCAACACCTCAGGGCACATGCCCAGGTAGATAATTGGCCCCCCATCGCCCCTGGGCAGTTTAGGCTCGCCCCTCCTCTGCACTCGGCACTTGGCCCGGGGCATGCCCATGGAATGCCCATGGCAACATTGTTTCCACTACAAAACAACTTTTATACATTTTGCAAGGAAAACAAGAAATTCTATAGCAAACCTTTACATTAACATACCAAGCAAAACTTTAAATTACGTCGCACAACCTGAACCCTTTTTCTTCATGGGCTTATATATGCTAATCTAGCTCACAAAAATAAATGTTTCTTCATACTTGAGCTGTCACATGAAGTCTCTGTCTATCTTGTTGAGTTCTTTTTTTATCCTCTCCCTTTATAGGTGGTGTTATCTTCTGCAAAGGCTATCTGTATGTTGGAAAATTCGCTAAGGCACTCCTCAACAACGTCTATCTACCCATGGTGAGAGATACTTTCTCTAGTGACCCACCCGCCTACCTCACCTCTAAAAATCTCAATGATGGGATCCATCTTAAAAACCGAAGTTAACTCTGATAGGAAACCCCAAATAGCTATTGGGAAGATGTTCTACTTTACATCATAAATAACATTTGCCAGCTCCACAAATTCCATATGTTTCCCCATTTGATGATACAATTTTTAGAGTTACCCTCAATCCTGACAAACTTAAAGCATGCTGCAAGAATTTCAACTAATAAGGTGTCGGACTTCGGAAAGTCATTGTACAATCTTTATAAAAGACGTGAGGTAGTCAATTCTTCATTATTTACTAAAGAACATATTGGCACACCCAACTTTTTGCGTACCGTAAGAATTATTTTTTATTTTTTTCCTAATTAGGGGAACTCTGCACATAGTGAGATTTATTGATAGAAAATAAAAAAATTCAGGAAAGTGGGGGACGTAGTGACTTGTGGGCTTTAGTCTGCAAAAGTTGCGACACATGCAATCTACTTGCTATATACATGTAAGTACAAGAATCAACGAAATCTTCTAATAAAGCAAAGCTTCAAAAACAATCACAAAATACTAAAAAACCAAAAACAGTAACTCCCTAAATTTTCAGCGACGATCCACCGTTGAAGCCGGCTTTGCCACAGTGCAAGCTCATCTGAATCTGCTAACAAATTCAGATCAGTGTAACTATTTCCTGGTACCCCCATTGAACCACGAATTAGTTCCTGGGCATTCCTGCGCACTTGATTGTGATTCTCTAGCTAACTAGATCGCTAAATTTGGTGAACTGAAGAGAAAGAGACAAGATGGAGTGAAGAACTTTGGCGAACCTTGTATTTGAGGTTGAATTTTATAACTAGCTATAATTTATGGCTTGTTTTGTGTAAGCTTATGGAATTACTTGATACTTTTTATCCATATTTCTTTTGCGCAAGTGTCCAGTTAACTGAGGCCAACTGCAAACCAAAAAATAAGAACCATCTGAAGCATCCCGCTTCATACCTCGATCAGAGTAAAGGATCTTGCTGTGAACCTGAACTTGTACCATGAACCTAAGGAAACTGCGTTCCATGTAACGTTGCTTCAGATAGCTCCTATCCCACTTGTATCTTCCCAAGTAGGTCCTTGAGTCTCATGAGACAGCCCATGCGATTGACGAAACATAGCAAAAAGTGATCACAACCTCAATTTGCTAGTAAATTGGTTGGGCTATTAGCTTCTTGAAAACAATAAACAATTCGAATATTGAATTGGCTAGAGCAAGTTACAAATCTTCTAAACAAGTGCCTGTAATCTCCTGGGTAGCCACTTAACCTGTAAGCATTTGCACCAACACTTTGGGTGACCATTAACTACTACGTAATTGGTTCCTCTGTGGATGCATATATTCCCTCCAAGCTCAATAGCTTTAGCCTAAGCCAACATATTTGAACAATGCCCTTAAGAAGTCCCAAACACAAAACCCCATGCTATTACGCAGTAAGCGCCGCTACTGCCGCTGTGGCACCTCAGCTTGTCCAAGGCTAGGCTCTTTCAGTAAGGAGCGAGCATAGGCTCAACCGCCCAAGGCCTAAGTCACATAGAAGGCACGCCTCATCAATATTATATTTAAATTTATGGGGCAACTATGTTTCAAGTGCATTAAAATATAGGGTTTATGCCAATGACATCCCATGTCATTTTACTAGTGGACATGGGCCCGCTGTTATTTTACAAATACCAAGAGCACCCCTTATCATTTAAAATTTTGATACTGTTTACTTCTTGGTGATCAGAAATTGATTGCATAAGCAAAATATAATTGTATGAACTTTCAAGTTTATCCTTGAACAAAATAAACTATACTATCTCATATTTTTCTACGTTTTTGGGGGGTCAAACTTTATATATCTTTTCTGTTTCATTCTTTTTGTCTATAGTTTTTGTATCTATTAGTCTTATCTTCTAAGTCTTTTTCCCCAAAGACCAAAATTAACTATCCCCTACTACCTACAACCTCGTTCAACCCACACCCACCATCGAAACCCACCCTCGGAACCAACAATCCCCCGTCAGAAACCGCCACCCAATCCCCCCCCCCCCCCCCCCCTCTCTATCGATTTATTTTCTTGCATTTTCCGCCACCATTGTCACACCCATCGACAACGAAACCCCTCACCTGGATGGAGTTCAACTTGCCGGCGGTGTATAGAAGACTCAAATTATTGCCTTGCCTTGGTGAAGTTAAACTTGGATATTGCTAAACTTGGATATTGCTAATCTCTCTATCGATCTATATTTCGAGTGTATGAATATTCACATCAATATTTTGCTGCTATGTTCCTTTGATTGAGATCCCTATATTGTCCTTTGCTTTAAATCTCAAAGCCTCATTTCCTACATATTGTTGAGAACAAGAATTGTGAAGCCTACTAAGGGCGTAACAGGGGGAATCTATTTTGAGTTGTGAAGCCAATTTAGGGCATAATAGGGGGAATCTATTTCCAATTTGGATTGAGTTCATTTCTCTCACCTCTCTCTGTCTCTCAACTTTTGAATTTTGGTTTATTTTTTGAATTTTTGTGTTGGATTTTAATTTCCTTTGCAGATGTAAATTAGGTAGATTGTATTTGGGTTTGATCTTCTTTCAATAGATGAGGCGGTAGTGGTGGCAATAGATGAGAAGGTGGCGGCGGCAGTAGATAAGATGGTGGTTGTAGGGCGTTCCATGGAGGAAGAGCTGCAGAGAAGAGAAAGGGAAAAGAAAGAAAAAAGAAGGGAAAAATGTCATTTTTTTTGTTTAAAGTAAATATTAAATTTATGATCTTTGAAGGCAAAACTTGTCATTTGACCAACTCCGGTATTGGATACTGTTTACGAGGGGTGGCCATGGCATTTGTAAATCTACATGAGATGTCCTTGCCCATGTTTAAAATGATAGGGAGTGTATTTGGCATAAACCCTTAAAATATAATATTCTATATTTTTTTTCTTTTATAGATTATGTTGGTCTAGTAGAATAAATTGTAGTAATTTATTTTTTTAGATTTTCTAAGAAGACAAGCACGGAATATTAGGTTCGATTGATTATATTCCTTGTTTTATTCATTTTAAGGTTATTGGATGTTTTATTGTTTTGCGTGATTGCAATTCTTTACTATTTTGCTTTATTTCATAACTTGTTTATTTTTTTAACTGTTCAATTGAAACTGTCAATATGGTCCAAGTTCTAATGAGTAGTAAATAGCCGATGTGTTGACATTCAACCGTCACATCTAAATTGAATGTGTTTAGTCCCTGAAATAAAAGTTACAATATAAAAATATTAGATAAATATTCATAAAAAACTTAGTTTTATGTTACATGAGCCTCAATTTAAATCTTAATGAAGCATGTGACTCACCTTGCGCCTTTCATTTGGCCTTCATGGACCTTTTCGCCTTAGTGCTCCTTGAGTAACACTAAACTAGAGATGTGAAGAATCGGGCTCTAAACAAAACATGGAGATTCATTTGGCTGGTGAGAAATGTGTGTAGGCAAATCCAGGAGGGAGATTTCAGGGTGGGTGGGTTAGGAAGTTGAGTTTCTTCAATAAAAATTATTTGGCAAGTGATTATGGAGATTCACAGTGGAAGTGGTAGAAATGTGGAGGTTTATTTGGCTAGTGGAGAATTGTGTGTAGGCAAGTCCAGGAGGGAGGTTTCGGAGTAGGGTAGAAAGTTGGGTTTTATTAACAATTCCCGTTGGCAAGTGCTGATTCACAGTGGAAAAGGCAGCATTGTGGATGGATTTTTTTTTTTTTTTTGGGGGGGGGGGGGGCGAGCTTGGGCATAGAGAAAATGATTGGGTATTTGGAATTCTTGTGGGTGTGGAGAGCAAACTCAGGGAGCAAGTGGTTGATGTAGGATAAGCTCCTGTTTGTTATTAGTACACAGGGAAGGGTGAGATTTTGGAAGGATAAATTGTGCAAAGGCGGGCCTTTTATGGCTTGTGGTGGCTAACTAGGAAGTCTCAATTGCTGAGTAATTTTTTTTTTTTCTTTCTTTTTATTTTATTTTGGAGTGGGGCTGTCATTTTTTTATTTTATTTTGGAGTGGGGCTGTCATTTTTGTGACATGGGTTAGGAGGGGAGTTGTCAGAGTTGTGAGGTGCTGGAGATGCTTTATCTTTTCGAATTAAGCCCTACCAACAAGTTACAATCTAGAGGGTGATGGAGTGGTATGCATCTGTGACATGCGTGTTCTCAGTTAAGACTTTTACAAATGGCCTTTTGAAGCAGATGTCAACACTTCACCTTTGAAGAGTATATGGAAGTCTATGGTGTTTTAGAGTTGCTTTTTTTCTCTGGCTTGTGGCCTGGGTGATCAATCCAGAATGTTGATACTGCATAAGAAGGTCCTTCATGCCGATTTGTATCTTAGTGAGGAGGAAAATTTTGGGAAAGTTGCTCTTGTTTTGCGCAGTTGCTTGGGACGTATGTACCTTGGTTTTTTCTCGCTATTTAGTGTGAAGAGGTGTGCTCCTAGGTCGTGAAGTACTTCCTTGGTTGCTGGAAGGAGTCTTGTTCCTGGAAGTCTTTTTGAGGGAGGTATGGCTTTATTTTGCTACCTATATCTGGAGGGAGGGAATATGAGAATTTTTGAAGGAGAACTTTTCTGTAGTTTTTTGTGCGCTCTTTGTTTTGTTTTTTTCGTCTTGGGGTGGTTTACCTCTAATTGCCATATTTTTTTAAGTTCCACTCGTTGGAGGAGTTCTCTCCTTGTTAATTTTGTCTTTTGTACAAGGGATCCTCCTCGGCGGTTCTTTAATATCTATCATCTATAAATAGAAAAAATATGAAAGGTTAGAGTTTCAGACAATAAAAACAATGACATTCGTTTAGTTGTGGAAATAGTTCCAATAAGAGATATATCAGATAAGGGAAGATTCACTTTGGTACCATGGACATGAGCAGCAAAGAGTCTAAAGACCATTAGTTACAGTGATTAGAAAGAATTAGAAAGCATGCCATGGTTATTATCAAGTGTGATTTGTAGGGTGTTTGGAAGGGTTAGATAAATCAAAGGTTACACTATCTAGAATAGCAACTAATATATGTAAGCTTGAATTTTGATGAGAATATTGGGCTACAAAGAGCAAATGTGGAGCGAGTAAATGATCCCTCATTGGTTTTTTCCCCCATTGTGACGACTTGAGTTACCGGGTTCAAATCTTGGAAACAACCTCCCTGCATGTAGGGTAAGATTGCGTACATCTGACACACTCCAACCTCGCAATGGTAGGAGCTTTCGACCTCCGAACTGTTTTTTTTTTTTTTTTTTTTTTTTCAGTTTCTGTTTTATTTCTCTCTGATTCTTATTTTGAATACTATTTTTTGCCCTCTCTCTTCTTGCAGTAACGGAGAAGAAAATATAGGATTAAAAGTTTTTTCTTTACGTGCTTAATATCTTCTATAGGGAGCTGTATATAAGTTGTATTGCTACTTACATCTGCTGTTTATCTTTTGAGAACACTTGCCTTTCCTAATTCTCCAGGTGCTCAAAATGCGGCAATAATTCTGAAGCATCATCAAAGGTGGAAGACTTCTATGAGCTGGAGTTGAATATCAAGGGTTTAAAGAGTTTAGATGATAGTTTGGATGAGTACCTAAGTGTTGAAGAGCTTCAAGGAGAGAATCAATATTATTGCGAGTCATGTGCTACTCGAGTTAATGCTACTCGCAGCATAAAGCTCCGCTCGCTTCCTGCTATCCTTAATTTTCAGCTCAAACGTTGTGTTTTTCTACCAAATGTAAACACGATCTCCTTTCCTTATTCTTCGTTGTTGTTATAAACTTTTCAAAGTTAAATGTGCATTTGTGGTTTACGATATTGTTTATTTCCTTCTTTAAAAAGAATCACCATATAGTACCTTGGTGTAAGTTGTTCCCAGACTATATGGAACTAATTGGTTAATTTAGGTAGCTAAAACAAGAATAGAACTTTGTAGAGAAGGTTTTCAGTTGAAAGATTTCAGGATTAGTAAGATAAAGACAAAATATATGTATTGTAATTTTAGTAAGTTGGAAAGATGTGACATGGTATAATTTGGGAACCGGATATACTTGGGGCTAAGCATTGGATGACGGATGGTTACATTCTATAATTTAGTGGCATGGAAAATTGTGGGCATCGTGAATGTAACCAAGGCCGGAGGTTAAAATGGATAAGGGGAGTTGGGTTATCTATGATTGTTCTATACCATTGAAAATTTAAAAGTAAATTTGATAAGATTGGTAGAAGACAGTTTGCTGAATGGTCAACCAGAAGTATGTTCAGAAAGTGTAGTAAAAATGAGAATGTTGAGGTGTGTGAGCCATGAGTAGTAATTGGTAATACTAGAAAAGAAATTTGATTCAGGTGGAAGCTGCAATGAGAGAGTGAGAGGGAGGGATGGAAAAAATTATATGCTTTTATGCTGAATTCTGAAGTGTAGTAAAAATGAGAAACGTGTGTCATGAGTGGTAATTGATAATACTAGAAAAAACAATTAATTCAGGTGGAAGGTGCCATGAGATAGAGAGAGCACTATATGCTAAGAGAATAATCAATTTTTTGTATCAACACCGCAAAATATTGTGGAAAGTGCAATAAGAGGGAGGGAGGGAGAGAGAGAGAGGGGGGGGGGGGGGGGGGGGGAGGGGAGAGTAATCAATTTTTTGTATCAACATTGGAAAGTTTTGTGGAATAATCTTTTGGGTTCTGTCAAACCTGAGGCAAAGGAAAGAGTTAAAAGATTTCTTTACATTTTGTTCTGGATAACCATATTTTATTTGTTTCATTGTTTCTTTACATTTGTTGGATGGGAAAAATTACATGCTTTTATGCTGAATTCTGAAATCTACCTAGAAGTTGGCCCTCTCTTTTCGCAGATTTATGATTTTTACGGCTGAATATTTTGGGTTGCTTCTTGTGGTGTGCATGTTTTTCTTTTTACATTTGTAAGGAAAGTCTGAGGCTGGCTTGCCTTAGGCCACCCTTCAAAACTCTGTTTATCATCGAGGCAGTTTATCACACCTATTGCTGTTAATATGGTACTGAATCTTGACTATTTGAACTGGTTAGCTATTACATTTATCCAGGAAATAAAAAATCTGGCTAGCTATTATACTTACCGGGAAAAATGGTTTGACGCATACGTCACCGGGGTAGATATGTTATCAATGCAATATCGATTGGGGCACATAGAATTGTTTCATGTAGTGTTGTATTTCATTGACATAGACGCATTATTGATACATAGTGAAATTCCTATTTTTGTCCATTTGTGGTTTTGATCAAGCCACTTCTGTGGTCTCATTCCTGTAGATATTCCTCACGTCTGTTTTAGGCTATGATGATTAGTTTATGGGCCATTAATCTGGTATTGCAATTGCTCCTTTTTGCAGGATGGTGATCATATAATTTGATATTGCAACTGTTCATTTCAGTGGAGTTTAAATGGATTGATTCGAAATGAATGAAATTCAATATTACAAAAATTATGATGTAAATCTAAAATCTATATGGGAGGTGGATATGAACAAACTAGAGACATACATTTAGGAGTACAAATCGAAGGTTTTGAAATGACTTGGTGAAAGAAGTTATTTGAAATCCTTCCTACTAAATTGGATCCTATAGTAAATTTTCTTTTTCCCTGCGATTTGCTTTTTTAGAGTCTCATTTGATAGTATTTACCTGGATTATTTACTTAAGAGAGCAATATTTCTTTTGTAATGAAAATACTTAAGTTCTTGATTTCAATTCCATCCATCCAAATGGGCGCTACTGAATTTATGTTTGTATCTGCCCATATTAGGTTCTCTTTTTGCTCTAGATTAGCTGTTTAGTGGTTCTCTTAACATATATGAAATCACTTTGTCTCTCTTGTTCGTAGTTGTATGAACGTGAAGTTACTTACTGGTAAGTCTAGCTAGGTGATCCTTGGTCAAGATTGTTCGTGTTGGAGCGAAACTTAGGTAACTGACTGGGTCATTGCCTGAAACAGCATGTGGATCAGTATAATGAGAAAGAAAAACATTCCATTTTGTGGTCGGATAATTTTTTTTCTCTATACTCTATAAAGCACCAGAAATGCCTTGTTTACGTATCATTGGAAAGTGCATTAACATAAATACGGTAGTCAGAAGTGGCAATACAAAGGTGTGTAAACTATAAAAACGAGTCAAAGTGGATTGTCCCACATTAGCACTTCCATGCAATAATTCTACCAAGGGTGATCCTATTTTTATATTTTTTGTTTCTCATATGACTGTTGATAACACAGATTGCATGAAACTTTTGAATAAAATCTGATTTAAATGCAGCCCTTGTATGGTCGCTTTCTACATTATCATGGTATATATTGTTTTATGTGAAGCAGTAGACTTATTTTACCTACTTCGCTGCAGTTGTCACTCTTGTAAAAAGATTTATTTATCTTATTTATTTTACGTTATTGGTTTTGTTCTGTGAAATTTCACTTACTCCGCTGTCTCTCGTTTATTTTTGCAGACTACAATGAAGAAGAAAATAACTTCTGCATTTTGTTTCCCTGCAGTACTCAATATGGGACCGAGGTTATCCGACCATTCTCAGTCAGATTTGATATATGATTTGTCTGCAGTGTTGGTTCACAAAGGTTCAGCTGTAAACAGTGGCCATTATGTAGCTCATATTAAGGATGAGAATACGGGGCTGTGGTGGGAATTTGATGATGAACACGTCTCCGAGTTAGGTCGACAACCTTTTCAGAAAGATTCTTGTAGCCCTGCCTCTAAACCTGGTCAAATTGAGTCTGGTCCTCCTCCATCTTGCTCTGAGCCAATGGAAAATGCTGTAAATCTTAATGATATTGATGTTGGTAGGAAACCGACATCCACTTCCGATGTTTTTAGTAATGTGCAGATATTCTCATCAACAGATGCTTATATGTTGATGTATACTCTTAGGCATCCAAAAGATGGTGATAAAAAAGAACCACTGGAGCCTAGTGACTTTGTTTCTGTACAAAGTGATGCATCTTATCCATTTCATCTCTTTGAAGAGGTAAACAAACTGAATGCATCATACCTTGAGTCTTGCGAACAATACAAACTAAAGAAGGAATTCATGGTAAGTAGTATCACAGAGAGGCGACTGGAGGTACGGTCAGTTCTCTCTGAAGCCCCTGTTCAATCGCCTGGTGACCCATATTTTTGGATTTCCACCGACTGGCTTCGTCATTGGGCTGATAATATAACTCCAGCGTAAGTGTGAATTCTTATACACCACCTCCCTTCTTCTAGTATAAGCTTGGAGTACTTTTGTCGACATGAGGACTTCTTTTTTGAAATAGTTCTCAGAAAGAATCATATTTCTATTTTAGCCAATTCTACCTATGTTACCTGAGCACTCTCAGTGCTGGATCTACTGCTTTGAAGCTTTTACTTTCTCCGAGCATTCAAAATATTGCTTTCCTTCTCGCTCCTCCCCCCTAAAAAAAGGGAAAAAAAAGGAAAAGAAAAAAGAAATTATCTTTTAAATTGTCAAAAGTATGAGTTCTTTTTGCTACCTTAGTATTACTTTGGTTGCGGGATAAATTTAGTTGGTTGTATAAGAATGTAATATAGTTATGCTAATCTAGATAGGATATATATCAAAATTTACTTAAGAAATTGTTTTCTTTCTGTGGTATCACTCAATATGAGATGGAGTGTAATGATAAGACAAATAGAGGGAGAACCCGCATGACCTCATGGTTTCATCGTGGTAGTTGATATGTAAACTTCATGGCTTTTCATGACTCATTTGTAATCTATTGCAGTGTTATTGACAATGCTCCGATCCAATGCTTGCATGGGAAAGTCCCAGCTTTAAAGGTTGGCTCCATGAAGCGCTTGTCTGGCAAAGCATGGACCATGTTATTGTCCAAGGTGTAGTTCAATTTTTTAGTTATTTAAGTTGCGTCACTCTCTACTTTGTGCCAATAGCTATGGATTGATTATTGCTGTATTTCTACTTGAATAGTGCCAGCCTGCTGTACTTTGGGGGTGAATCTCACTTTATTAAGTTCCTCCTCCCTGGTAGATGCATTTCGAACTATCAAGTATTTCAATTTGCATGTCTTGTGGCATTTACTTTACCATTATAAATAGGCATTAGCCATTAGTAATTAGCCCGTGCAATGCATGAGAGAGAACATTAAGAATAATAAATTTACAATTAATGAAAAAAATAAAAATAAAAATAGGTAAATACATATGGAACGCAACAAATGTAAACATGTTATCATAGTAATCACTTCAGGGTTTTTACTTTAAGTATTGTATAATTGAAAACTGAATATTATTAAAGAGATTGAGGCACTACGCATTACGGAATATATAATCAGTAGAGTAATTATGATTGAACATTGAAAAAGAATATTACTGTCGGTAAAATATCTCAAAATGAAACTTGTCAAGAGATAGGGTATGCCATTTGTCGCACTATGGTGCCTGCATTGCCATGCTTTTTGGCTTTAATATAATAATATTAGATATTAGATAAGATGCTCTGTTATCGAAGCTTTACTTTTTGAAAATAGATTCACTTATGGGATAGAGATTTAGGCCTTCTAAGAAGGTGCAATGGTGCTTAGGGACTTCATGCCTATCAGCTCGGTAGGGTGCATTTATAAACTACCTTCCAAAGTCCTTGCTATCCAATTAAGGAAGGTAATGAATAACCTGATCTCGGAAGCTTAGAACGCCTTCGTGGGTGGTAGACAGATGTTGGAGGGATTTCTTATTGTCAATAAATGTGTGGATGCTAGAATCTAGATGGAGGTTTCAAAAGTTTGTGTAAACTTGATATTGAGAAAGCTTATGGCCATGCCAATTGGGGTTTCTTGAAGTTTTTGCGGCGGAAGATGGGTTTTCGTGAGGAATTGATTGGTTGGATTAGTTGGTGCATTTGCACACCACAATTTTCAATCTTGGTGAATGTGTCTCTGGCAGGGTTATTCTCTAGCTCTAGGGGGTTGAGACAAGAAGATTCACTTTCTTCGTGCTTGTTTCTCATCGTCATGGAAGGGTTGACTATGCTTTTGGCGGGAGAAACGAAGTTGCGGATGTTTGATGGCTTCTTGGTTGGCACTCATCCAGAATCCATCGTAAGAGTTTTTCATTTGTTATTAGCATATGCCACTCCTCTCTTTTGTCTACCGTGGGTGGTCGAAATGCGTAGTTGAGGTGTACGTTATTGTGGTTTGAGGCTGTTTCCAGTTTTCAGGTTCATGTTATTTGATATTTTATTTGTTGATCAAGTGAGTGGTTTGGATGCCTTAGCCTCGACCTTAGGGTGTGGCATGACCGAGAGGTTTCAGAAATGTTTGGTAGGATGGAAATCTAGATATTTGTCTGGGGGGAAAGGCGTACTCTTATTAGGAGTACATTGTCTAATCTTCTCACCTATTTTTGTCTCTCTTTACTTTGCTAGTGGCAGCGGAGAAAAAACTAGAGAAGCTTCAAAGGAATCTCTTCTGGGAAGATTCGGAGGAGGATAGAAAGATTAATGTGATTGGGTGGGAGCATAGTTATCGAACCCCGACTGGCCTGGCTCATCAGACCAGAAACCTGGGACCTTAACGGGTCCGGTTCTGGTATCGGATTGGATATGCAACAAACTGGGTCAAACTCGACGGGTTTTGGATTGAACCGATACTGACCCAATTGGTCAAACCGGTCAACTTTCTTTCTACTAATAAAAAGTTCAGCTTTTTGGAGGCAAGGGGAATTGAACCTAGGATCATCCAGGTAGTATTGGGAAGGCTCCTTGACCACTTGAACTGCTGTAACTTTATGCTAATATTACTCTGACACTTGCATATTACATTTAATAGAATAATATACGTAATTTATGTATTATATTAATTAAACCGGTCCAGCCCGGATCCTTCGCGTCAATCGAGTTATATCCTGTCCAGGTCTAATAACTATGGGTGGAAGAATATTTGTCGACCCTTAGAAGAGGGTGTGTGTCTGTTTTAATCAAGTTCTTCTAGGTAAGTGGTTGTGGCATTTTGCAATTAGATAGATTATGGAGACAGATTGTGGTTGCTAGATTTGGCATCAGAAGTTTGGGTTGGTCGACAGGGTTGTTGGTTAATGGCATGCACGGAGTGTGCACTTAAAGGCAATATGTCCGGTTTCGGATGGTTAGTGGTAGGAGAGTTTGATTTCGGCAGGATAGGTGGCTTGGGAATTTGGAATTGTCTTAGATTTCCTCTTTGCTGTGGCAAGGGACAAAGGAGCGCTTGTCCATGAGTACTTGACTGTTTCCTGAGCGGTGGTTTCCTGGACTCAACTGTTTAGGGTGGATCTGTGCGATTGGGACACGCTGAGTTGGTAGACCTCCTTGTTCTTCTTAAAAAGACAATAATCAATCAGGAGGAGTATAAGGTGGAGTTGGTCGGGGATTCAAAAGGGGTCCTATCATTTACATCTTTCTTTAATTTATTGAGGGGGGGTATAGGGAACATTAACTTCCGTGGAAGGGCATTTAGAGGTCGAAGACTTGGTTAAAGTGTCTTTCTTTACTTGGTCAGTGGCTTGGAATGCTACTATGACGGTAGACAATTTAAAGAGGTGGGGATTTTAGCTTCCGGATAAGTGTTATATGCGCATGAAAGAAGAAGTCAGTCAATCATCTCTTGTTGTTTTGTGTCTGGTGGCTGGGGATGTTTGGGACATGATATTTTTGCCAGGAGGGGGGCGGGGTTCTTGGTGTCTGCCTCACTTGTGTTTTGATCTTCTCTATTGCTGGCAGGGACGTAAACTGGTTGGTGTCCCGAGGGGGTTTCGGGTTATGATTCCACTGGCTCTTTTTTGGTGTATATGGAAGGAGAGGAACAGTTCTATTTTTGATGAAGTGTTTTTCTGTTTACCTATTCTGAAACAATCCTTCTTGTATATGCTTTGCTTTGGGTTGAAGGGTTGCTATTATCCTTCAGTGAGCCTTGAGTTTCTTGATTTTCTAGGAGAACTTTAGGCTCCATGAAGTTCCCAATGTATCTTTTCCTCCATTCAAGAAGACCACTACATTATCTGCATATGAGAGGCGAGAAATAATAGTAATAATAATAATAATTTTGCTCTTATGAATGTTCATATTCAAACTTTTTAAAAAACTCCATGAAGTTCCCAATGTATCTTTTCCTCCATTCAAGAAGACCACTACATTATCTGCATATGAGAGGCGAGAAATAGGATTGGCGCTAGCAGGTTGGGAAAAAGTTTTCACCTTACCATCTGAAAAATCGATTTCTTGAAGCCTCTAGAGAATACTTCAATAGCAATAATGAATAAGCTTCAAGTCCGAGGGATCTCTTGTCTCATAACTCTCTTAGATTTAAAGAACCCTCCCATTATCCCGTTTGCCAACACTAAGAAGAAACAATCAGACACATCTTTGTATATCAATTCTATCCATTGCTCACCGAACCCAAATCTCCTAAGAACATGTGAGAGAAATCACCAAGAGACTCATTCACATGCCTTTGACATGTCCAACTTCAAAACAATATTACCGCCTTTAGCTTTAGTATTCATCAAATGAACCATCTCCGGAGCCAACATAATATTTTCCACTATGTTTCTACCCAACGGGAAAGCACCTTGTTTTGGAGAGATAAGCTTGGGAAGCACCAAAGGCTGCTAACAATTTAGTGATCGCCTTATTAGAAATGTTGCAAACGCAGATTGGTCTAAATTCAGAAACTGATGAGGGCGTGTCACATTATGGGATTAGAGATATCAAAGGGCTATTTATGCATTGAGACAATTTAGCTTCGCCAAAGCAACTACAGACCAGGTTGTTCAAAACCTCCTTAATGATATTCCAACAAACCGTGTAAAATTTCCCAGAAACTGCATCAGGACCTGGAACACTGCCACCATCCATGTCAAAAGCCACCTGTTTGATTTCCTCCAAAGAGGGCATCCTCATTAAATTATGATTTTTTTTTTTTTTTTTTTTTTTTCTGGTAGAACTCGAGGAATACAATCCAGTAGATCTGAGAACTCATTTCCAGGATTAGTTTGGTATTCTTCAAAATGCTTAACGAAAACCTCTTGAATATTTTGATCCCCTCATGTATCCAATCTCCACCGCAATTCCTCGACTGTTTAATGCACACCCTCTTCCTTTTAGCCCTCACTCAAGCATGGAAGAATTTGGTGTTTTTATCACCTTCCGTCAGCCATTTTACGTCTCATTCTGCATCCAAGAAGCTTCTTCTTCACCCAAAGCCTTGTTTGGCATCTGCCCAAAGCAAAAAAGATTGAGGCATCCCAGATGTTCAAAGCGTATGCCTCGAAGGACAAGGCTTAAGCCCAGTGGTTGATTAGCCCTAACCCCACACCTCAGGGAGAAGTAGTTTTGACTCGCCTCTGGGTGGGCCCCAAAACGCCCATGAAAAGCACAAGTCATAACTGTGAATGTGCGAGCCAGAGATGAGTTTATGTGAGTGGAATAGAGTAGTGCATCGGTGAGGTCAAACTGTCAAATATGCTTAATCTTTACTTTTTGATACTTTTTTATTTCTTTCCATAATTGACTTTTGGCATATGATCGGTAGTATAATTTTGTTTTATTGAAAGCCTACTACTTTTACAGCACAAAAAAAAAAAAAAAAAAAAAAAAAAAGAAAAAAAAAAGAAAAAGAAAATCTGAACGTCTTTGACACACGTGAATACATGTAAATATTGTCATTCCTTTAGAAATTGATCTACTGACAACTATAACTAACTACATTGGAACTACTTTGGTACGTAATGAGCAATATGATAGAATTCTACTGTTTCATGAATAAAGCGAGTCTCCACCATCAACTAAAAGTATCTATAATGTCTGAAGCTGCTACAGCCTACAAACGTCAGCGCAGGTAAATTCAAGTGGATTAGCCACTTGGATTGGGAGGAAACTATAGCTTGCATATTTTTTGTTTCCCTCATCATGTGGCTAATTGATGACGTGCCTGGTAGAGGTGTTTTTAGTCACTCATTTTCATTAGGTTCTTGTTTTGCATTTCTTGTGTGTTTGGATTGTTGCTGTCATCTGCTTGTTGATTTGTTAACATATATACCATCTTGGTAACAAGTTAATTCGTTATTGTTGCTTATATTATTTATGCTGTGGATGTGAATCTAGTATGCTGGGGGCCCAACATTGTGTCACGACGAGTACTGTATTGACTGCCTTTTTGAAGTGGCACGCACTACGGTCCATGCTGATAGCTATAGGGATCAAAGGACATTAATGAGAGAAATTGCAGAGGCAGCACTTATGGGGAAATGTGTGGAAGGAAGTTCGTATTTCGTATCGAAGCCATGGTATGACATTACATCTATTTAATTATATGCCAGATTATTGTTTGAATTCTGTGTTAATGTCTACCGCATCACTACTTTAGAAATCTTTTTTAAGACTGGCATTTGATAATGGTAGTATGCGGTAACCCAGTATGGAGTTGTCCATTGCCTTTTGTGAAAACAAAATGCTGCTTTTCTCTTTCATCTTCTGCTCATTATCTCTTCAGCCTAAACACTTCTTCCTCTTCTCCCCTGCTTGTGTGTTTTTCCTTTTTGCATTTCGTTGTATACTGCATTAAGTTTGTATCACATTGTTCCTATTGAGTATGTCTTTATTTCCTATACAGCTCTCATGCTGGAACTCTCATTTGTTTGGTTTCTTCTTTGTAGGTTGCAGCAGTGGGTCCGTCGAAAAAATATGGACTTGCCATCTGAAGCTGATGCAGGACCAACTGCTTCAATTAGATGTCCACATGGGGAACTTATGCCTGAGCAAGCTACTGGTGCAAGGCGTGTGCTGATTCCCGAGAGTCTATGGCTCTTTTTGCGTGAAAATGCTCAGGCTGTAAAACCAGATGATACTGTTGGTTGTTCAACCTTCCTTTCAGATGCTGAACCATGTGGTGAATGCAGTATTGAACTAACAGAAGTGGCATGCTTGGAAGATAATTTGAGGTTTGTGCAAATCTAATTGACTAGCATGCAGATAATTTTGTCTAATAATTAGCTGCGAGGAAGCACCAACTCTTCTAGTAGGCCAAGTATTCGTGTTGGAAATGTATCTGATCCGACACATATATGCCATGGACACGTCTGGATATGTATCCGACACACCTAAATCTGTGATGTTCATATATAGTTCATTGCTTGGACACTTCATGGACACGTGAGGGGGATACGTGTGATACGCAAAGTGGTACTTTTAGTAATATTTTGGAATGAAGATAATTGAATGAGCCAAAGATAGACAGATATTCTTGAAAAACCTTTATCCCCTCTCTGTAACTACTAAATTTCTAGTATCATTGCATCATTTGGTTATAGTAGTCTCTTTTATTCATCATTTAAATTTGTGTATAGCTCTATGTTGTGAAAAATTTAATCAATTTAATTTTTATGAATCTATACGTATACAAATATATAATTATTCTTTGCTGTATCCTAGCTGTATCCCTATCTTTTTTTTTTTTTTTTTTTTTTTTTTTTTTTTTGGGTTTGGCTTTATCTTGGTACCCATTTCTTTCTAATCCGTCTCCCATATCCATATGTGTGTGTTAGGTTAGCTGCTTAGAGTTTATATTGTTCCTTAGTTGGTTGACTTCATCATTCATGTTGCAGAGAGTTCAAGTTGAAACAACGCCGAAATCATGATAAATTAGCTTTTGGAAAGACTATACCACTTCATCCGAATAGACGATATTACCTGTTACCCTGTTCATGGCTTTTAAAATGGAAAAGCTACATCAATGCAACTGGAAAAAACGCTGCTGCATTGGGTGAACCTGAGCCTTTGAATTGTGTCATCGATTTGCTGAAATGTGAAAAGGTCCTCAGCAACTTTCTTCACTACAATTTATGTGTGTTTCATTTTTATGCACGTGGAGGGCTTTCAGTGCTTCAGGGACAAGTAGTTGTGGGGATGCTTGTGTATTTGAGGGATTTTTCCTAGTAAAATTATTGGAGATATATTTCTTTACTCGACATAATATTTTTTCTACTACTAAATTGTTTCCTATAGGATGATATTTTTATATCACTGGAAACAAAAAAGGACTACAGTCCAACTCAATGTTATTGAGGGAACAAATGATTCAAATTTATCTTGTTATTAGTTAGTTTTTGAATGTGTTGACCAAATCAGAGAGATACATATGCTCTTACCTGCAAAATATGTTCTTTGAGGACAATTCTCATTATTTTTGTTGTTTTTGTTTTTCCCCTTCAAATTTTTTAAAAACAGCACTCGAGACTTCTTGAAAGGCCTCCTGAGCTCACCTGGAGACGTGGTGTGATTTCCCATAAGACACCTACCGTAAGTTAATAGGGTCTGCTTGTATTTCTGTATTTAAATTTGTGTGTCATATGTAATTCCTCGTCTCCACCCTGTCCCTGTTTTCAATGCACAGTTTTGCTACTTCATAGTTTTAGTCAAATAACTTTCTGTTTTATATTTTTAGAATACAGCCAAATGCAAACCAACACCTAGCATGTTTATTCCCCCTCCCGCCTCTCCCTCTCCTTCTCGCCCCTTCTGAAAATTAATACTTTTAGTCATTCTGAACATTATAAATTCTTATGTTGTATTTTTTGCATTTGGTTTTTAAATATTTTAGACAGACGGGTTAACCATAGTTACTGAGAGTGACTGGAAATTCTTCTGCGAAGATTGGGGTGGTACAGAGGCTAAAGGAATCTCTGTTGAAATTGAACTGGCGGATAATTTAGTTGGGACTTGTGAGGAGATGCCAACTTCTGAGGATTGTATGGAATCATGTGATGAAGTAAACACTGAGGCAGACTTCAAAAGGCCCGTCGTTAAGACTAATCCTGAGGTAATTGAGGAATTCTGATCTGTGACTCTCCTGAATGTTTTCGTTTACAAAAAAACAATCATGTGTTATGACTCGTTTGTGCCTTTTTTTCTTTTATTATATTTTTAATAAGTTACAATTGTTAGAATCCCACATCAAATTTGTGAGGCTTTCTAAAGTATTCTATGTATGAAAGGAGTTACTCCACTTAATACTCTATGATTTTAGTTCCAAAACCTCCTATCATGGTATCAGAGTTAGGTTTGGGAAGTCCTGTTTGCTTGTCCCCGATTGTTTTAATGTTTGGCTTCTCTTTTTTGTTCACGTGCGAGGCGGGGTAGCACGTGTGGGTGGGTGTTAGAATCCCATATCGAATTTGTGAGATTTCTTAAAATAGTCTATATATGAAAGGAGTTTTTCCATTTAATACCATATGATTTTAGTTTGGAACCTCCTAGCAACAATTTTACATGCACATTTTATTTTATGTGATTTTTTTTTCTTTTCTAGTCCACTTAATTCGTTGTTTCATAGAATTTCTAGTTCCTGTCGGTTAAGAATCTCTGGAAAATTGAAATTTTTGGAAGTGCAATGCATGTTGAATACCCACTCAAAGAAAGAAAAAGAGACGGGGAAAGAAAAGAGACGAAGAAAAAACACTAAAAACAGTTGCCTTTGCATTGAAACTGTGTTAAGTGTTGGTATATGTAATTATGTCCTACTGTTAGGCTTGCCTCTACTTCTTCAATTTTCCTCTGTTTTCATGTGTCCGAAAAGAGTATTCATATTCCCACCAAATTGTTGGACATGGGTACAAGGATCTTGATTGCTGATTCCTATAATAATGTGTCTAATTTAAGTAAATAAGGTTCTACTTTCTGAATCATTGACGTGTCTCTCTTTGGCATCGGAATGTATTAAAGTTCGTTGCATGTTTTTTCTGTTTTAGTTAAGGGAACTTCTACAGGAAAGTGCCAAAGCTAAAATTGGGTTACTGCCCCTGTGAACTTCAGTTTACAAACAATTATATAACGATAACGTCATATATGTGGAAGCAATTAACCAGAAATTGGGAAGAATTCCTTCTGCCAAAAAATTGAGGTTAGCCTAGAAGACCCTCAAAAGTTCTACATATGCTGTTTATTTTCTCATCAAAGGCAGCACAATAAGTAAAGAGGCACAGGTTCCCGTAATTTTTCCGGCTCGGATCATTGTTTTTTCTCTTTCAATAAATTACAGGTAGCTAGCAGGAGCAGTCATCACAAATTGAATTCCAAATGACAGAAAAGTCAGATGCCGTGTTTCTTTTAAGTCTGAACAGTCCAAAACTGGTAGTCAGTTTTTAGTAACCTAATTAGAAGCGCATTTTAAATATAGGTATTGATGAAAGGGTGCACAATGCACTCATGTTTTTAGTAACCTAATTAGAAGAGCATTTTAAATATAGGTATTGATGATAAACGTTAGATATCTTGCAGGAAAAGAAATAACAAATTATAACTCAACGGTATTACCCAGTTATTAAGCTATTGGCATGCCATTTGGATGTAGCTTAATGTTCAAATAAAACAATCTGGTAGATGATGGTATTTTTGGGTTTGTGCCATAGACCTGGATTTTAAATGCTTGATTATCTCGGATGACACGCATGCGCATAAGCACACAGGCACATACAATGCACATGCTAGGAAGTGGGTTTGCTCATTACTAAAATGAGAAATGAGGGGGGGAAAACAAATAGTTCTTCAGAATCAATCTGCATTACTCATTACTATTGTAGTATAGTGTGAACACCATCTGAAAGTCTGGCGGTAAATCTCTCTTCTATTTTCCAGTTTTGATTCCTCTCATATAATATGAGGCACACTTCTATCTCAAACTTGTTTTATTGTCATTGTTTGATTGGGTGTCGTATTTGTTTAGAATTCAAGTGTCGTATTTGTTTAGAATTCAACCTTGAAATCTCAGTAAATTCTCTTTAACATGATGTAGGTATGTGACAATTGCATTGGCGAACTAGAGAGCTCTGAGTTGATGAAGAAACTCAACTATCAAAATGAGGACATATGTGTTTGCTTTGTTCGTGGCAAGGAACCTCCGAAGTCTATTTTAGAAGCATCAGGAAATGGTTCTGAGTTAAATCGGCGGACTTCCAAGCGGTCTAGGAAGACAGCTTTTGGAAACTCAATAAACCTAAAAGTATCTGGATTTACGTCGATCTACCAGTTGAAAATGATGATTTGGGAATCTTTCGGGGTATGTTACCTTCTTATGACTGAGCAAATTCATGAAATTTATACGCAAATCTTTACTTCTATCATGTTATTTAATTTATTTCTTTACTTCTAGTTTGTTTTCTATCTTTTCTGTTTCTTGGTTATTACTTGTTCATAATATTTGAATTTCTGGAGAAGTTGGAGAGATCTTACTGGCTTTTTGTAAATGTCTCGGCACACAATTGTAATATTTTTCTTTATTTACTTTGAATTTTTTTTTTCAATCTCAAATATGTTTGGGGAGGGATAAAAAGGTCATATTCATACTGTGCTTGGATCAGGCATGACAGGAAATCCCTAAAGAAAGCAAACATTTCTTCTCCCACAAGTTCAATGCGATGACAATATCTGAGAACTCCTCTAGCATCTCTTTATCTTCCCTAGAGAATCTTTTGGAAAAAGACCAACCTAACCGATTATTGACTGATTGGGAAAGCAAATCATTAAAATAGCTGCCCTTGCCAAATTCGCCTTGCCGTGGTTTTGCGAACCATTGGAAAAAGAGAAGATATGGAGTGTTTCCTGTGGGCTATGGCCATTTGGTGGAAGTAGCTTGTATTCCAATCTCTTCTCTAAGCCTCCACTCCCTAGAGTTTTGCCTCCAACAAACTTCTTTGTGAAGGACATTACTAAGCTCCCCTTTCTTATCATCTCTATCAACCACATCCTCCTCCAGTCCATCAATCTCCTTACATCCCAGTCCCGCTATATATTTTCCAATAAATTGACTTTAGTGTTCTCAAACTTCCCAAATACCTCTGTAGATATTATCATAGTTGGGTTTTGTATAGCCTTTATTTTTTGATTCCCGAGTCATCTTGTCATCACTTGTTTGCCGTCATTATCTTCTGATCTTGCTCCACATGCGAGTCAGAGTTTCAATGTTGAACCCAAAGTGCCTAAATTAGACTTTTCAAATTAGGAAATAATTTGATGGGTTACTCCATTCATCAGTTGCAGGATCATTTTAAAATGGCCACACTCCCATTGTCAAACTTGCGATTCCACGCTTTTTACTGGGAATCTCGCGCCAAACTCGCTCCCATTATGTTAGAACCTCACTCCCACCACACTCCTATCACAACTAAATCTCAAAATAACATTTTTTTTCAAATATTTTAGCTGAAAAATTATTTTAATATGGAAAAACATGAAATGGGACCTTTTCAAAAGAATATTGCATTGTAAAAATATATTCTTCCAAATAAAATTGGTACACTTGTAAATACATTATATATTTATCTAAAATAAGTTACACGCTTATCAAGCACTCGGAACATGTGAACCTCTTAGAATTTGATGATACACCGTTCCTGCCCCCGTTTGTGTTCCCGATCCCTCCCCTGCTTCGTGCAAGCTCCACCCTTAGCGATACGGGTTTAGGTTCAAACGTCCTTAGAATTCCTTTTTGGCCTGGTTTCAAGAGAGATTTTTGGAGTAAAGGAAGCCGGGGTCGTCCCATCACCATAATACATCGCTAAGTTCCTACCAACTCCACAAATCTTTGAGCTACATATTCTCAAATTTAAATATAGACCTACTTCTACTCAAACCACTACAATCTAAAAGAAAAGGAAAATGATCTAAAACCGACAGTCTTAGTACAAAAACAATTTATTTTTGTGCGTTAATTGCCTTTCACTGTCTTTTCTTTGATCTTGTTTTATTTTACCCCCTCTACTTTAAAGACCTATACTTTACCCTATTCTACTTATACTGGATTGGAATATTAACATTTTATGTTTAACTTAACAGAATATGCTAAACAATTGTTGAAATTAAAATTTCCATCCAAAAATTTGCATGAAATGGACAAAATTACCCATTATTTTAAAATTTTTATTAGAAAAAAAAAATAAAAAAAATAAAAATAAAAACAAAATAAAATATATATATATATATATACACACACACACACATACAT
The DNA here is from genome assembly GCA_016647705.1 of Eucommia ulmoides. Lineage (NCBI taxonomy): Eukaryota > Viridiplantae > Streptophyta > Magnoliopsida > Garryales > Eucommiaceae > Eucommia > Eucommia ulmoides. The sequence goes on from CM028332.1 coordinate 56,848,039, forward strand.
ACATACATACATACATACATACATACATATATATATATATATAGAGAGAGAGAGAGAGAGAGAGAGTTATTTTCTCCCTTTGCTTACCTTTAAAACACAATATTGATAATTGAAAAAAAGAGGGCAATGAATGTATTTTATAGTTTTATACCAGAATGTTTGTGTCTTCCTTTAATCAAGAGTGGTCTGGGCCCTGGGGTGATGTGTAGGTTTGTAAAGTTGAGTGGGTAAAATGGAACAAGATCAGAGTATGGGGTAAAAGGCAATTAACCTTTTATTTTTAAATTTCTGTTTTTCACTTTTATTCCTATTTTTGAGACCCATGAAATGAAACAAAAAAAACTACCAAATGCCACCTAAAGTTTCAAGTGTTTGCATGTGTGCTCTGTATTGTCGGGAAAATAAAGAACCTCTTTGGTGTCTTTCTATCTCTACTATGCATGACTAAGTTCACTATTTGAACGGCATCTTTCTTGCTATCTATCTATCTTTAGACCCAGTGATTTACAGTAACAGTGCCTAAAGCATCAAATATCTGCAGATTGTAAAGGAAAATCAGATACTTCACAAAGGGGCGAGGATAATTGATGGAGAAAGTGTTACTCTTGCTGATATGAATGTATTCCCAGGTGATATTCTATGGGTCACAGATTCAGAGATCCATGAGAATCGTGATATTGCAGGTGACTGGCCTAAAAACACAAAAAAATGGTTAAATTAGCCGGAGGATTGCTTTGTGAAGGAGTTAAAGACAATACATTCTTCAGAAAATTATGTCATGGGTCCTTGGCTTTATTGTCTTATCTTACTATTCAATAGCACTACTAACTCACCAAATATTTAAGTGCATTTTCTGCGAGTCCATTATCTAAATAAGATACATCTAAGATAAGATTATTGTTTTGAATATTAGATTTGCAAATTTTAAGGATTCTAAGTTTACAACGACCTTACCATTATTACTACTCAAAGAAAGCAATTTGGTATGAACATAAGAATTTCTATAAGAAAGAAAGATCACCGTGCATGAATGAGGTAAAACATTGTAAGGAAAATGTATAAATTTGAATGACAATGACAATGATGTGGTTATAAGATCCAGTGGTGTGTCAAGGTGAAAAGAAAAAGGTCTCATTGTTATTCTTGTTTCATTGTAGAAAAATTGAAGTGATTCTCTAACTGGTTGTGAAGTTTACATAAGAGAGCAATAAAACAAAGAAAAATTGATAAAATTGATTCGTAAGTTGATCAATCTGGCTGGTCACTATACAAGTTCTTTTAATGTAAATTTGTGTCTGGCTTTAAAAGTATTTACTGGGTTTCTTGATGCTGCTAGGTAATATGTGTTGGAGTATTGTATCACTGCTGGACACCACACCTGGTTATAATATACTCATTCTGTCCCAAAATTATTGTGCTCTTGACTTTGCACAATTATTTAAGCGTTTGAATATATTTAACTTTACTATATTGCCCTTGAAATGAAAGGTGGAAAAGTGTTTTAAAGACGTGGATGAGAAGAGATGGTTGGGTGGGGAAATGTGATAAAATTTTGTTTGTTAAAAAGGAAAAAAGACAATTATTTTAGGACATCCAAAAAAGGAAAGTTGGACAATTACATTGAGATGGAGGGGGCATAAGTTTTCTGTGATGGCATTTTTTGTTCATTTTGATTTTGAAACATCTTGTTAATGAATTGTGAATGGGGTTTTTAATTTAAGAATGTTTTTCTTTAACATATACGATCCACTAGTTTCATTTTCATCGATTTAGCTGCGTAGCTGGCCCTATTTAGGTGGGACAAAGGGTTTGATGTTGTTGTTGTTTTTATTTAGAATTGTATGTGTGCTCTTTTTTTCTTCACCTTTGGATATTTGATTAGTGGTTGCTTTTATTCGCACATAGATGAGCTTTCTGGCCACAAGATAGACGAGCAGAAGGCTGAGGAAGGCTTTCGTGGAACACTTTTGACATCAAACTTGCCATCTCAAGTTGTATCAGAAGCATGCTTTAATTAATAATGTATGCATGTGATGTTTTGGCTTTTTTGATATTTGGTCCTCGGAAAAGGGTTATGGAAGCTCCAACCAGCTCCTTGAGGTGATGTCTATATTCCGTTATATGTTTTTATTTTACTTCATTTACATTTAATGCTATCATCATGACTAATGTTGCACCTTAGGTGGCGTTTCATTAGTGTTTCTACTTTTCTGTTCCTATTCCCAGTAAAAAATGAATGAGAATTATGTTTCCGTTCTAGAGTATTATGAGAACAGAAATATGTTTGGTAACGATTATTGTTCTGAAATTGTTTCCTTTACTTTATGAGAACAAAAACAAAGAAACATGCTTGGTTGCAACATTTGTTCTCATTTTTTTATTTCTTTAAATGTATGATAATAGATATACATAATTTTTGGCCAATCGCCTGTCTCAAATTACAACAAACCAAAAAAAAAAAAAAAAAGAGGAAAAAACTCATCTACAACATTAATTGAAAACAAATATCTTAAGTTCAAATATACTAAATACAAACATGTCCTTGTACGAATTCTACAATAGATGCCCAATTTTTTCTTCTTATGAGTACAACAAAAAACAATACAAGTTTTTTTAATCCTATTTCCAATTTCCTGTAGAAACTATTTTCAGTTTCGGAAAATCCCCATTTTTTTTTCCAATTATCTGCAATGTAAAAAAAAAATAAAAAAATTCTAATTTCCTAAGTCCTACAGTTGTCATTTTCTTTTGAGCACAAAGGTGTAGAAGGTATAAAAAAGTAAGTGACCAAGAAGGTAATTCCCATATTCATTGTCTTATTTAAGGAAAGTGGCGAAAAAGGGAATTCCTATACTCAATGCCTTCATTAATGATAATGCCCGAACTGCACCTCGGCAGGCGCCACATGACCCCAACACAATCGTTGCTGCCATTGCACGCGCTGGGATGCCCACAAACCATGCCGGCTGATCGGGATCGACCAACACACCACTTTCAACTTATGTATGGCTGAGGTGGAAAAATTATTAGTTTCTTTTCCTTTAATAGTTAATTATATTTATAGCTAATAAAGTAGCCATTAAGTAATCATTATTTTTATTTTGTCAAGTACCAGTATCTTTCACACTTATGTCAAGTGTGGGGATAGAGTTTGTAGGTTGGTTATTGATGGAGGAAGCTCAATTAATGTCATATCCAAGTCCACTGTTGCTAGGTTAAAGCTAAAAACTGGCCCACATCCTCACCCCTATAGGGTTGCCTGGGTAGATAAGACCTCCTTATCTGTTTCTGAGACTTGTTTGGTACCAATCAAGATGGGTAACTACTCCACACTGATTTTATGTGATGTTTTACCTATTGATGTTGCCTATGTTCTCTTAGGTCGTCCATGGCTCTATGACGTGGACACGAAGAACTTTGGTAGGCATAATACTTATGTCTTTCAACACGCTGACTAAAATATCATTTTAAAACCCGCCAAGCCCAACCCAAAAGAAATCCAAACAATGAAGTCTTCCTCTCAAAACTCCTTTAAGAATGAACTTCCTATCTTATCCCGTCAGAAGTTTGAGCATGAGACTAAGAACTTGGGTGTCCTATTGACATTAGTGGGAAAAGGGGAAATCCGCTTTCCTCTTAAGACAAGTGTCAATCTCCCGGAAGGGTCACAACCTTGTTAGGGGAGTTTCACGAGGTGACACCTGAAGAAAAGCCTGAAGAATTACCACTTATGAGGGACATTCAGCATGCCATCGACCTCGTACCGGAATATCAATTGCCTAATCTCTTGGATTATAGGTTGAATCCCGAAGAACGGGCAAAAATGAGTAGGCAAGTAGACAAACTCCTCACAAAAGGTCAAATTCAACCTAGCATTGGTCATTGTGCAGTTCCTGCTTTGTTGACTCCCAAAAGGGATGGTTCTTGAAGAATGTGTGTGGATAGTCGAGCCATTAATAGGATCACGATTAAGTACAAATTTTCTATCCCTAGACTTGATGATTTGCTAGACCAGATAGAAAGGTCCAAATGATACACATAGATCGTCTTGCGTAATTGGTATAAATTCGCGGTTGATGTTCATTGTAGGAATGTAGAATTTAAGGAGGGTGAGTATGTAATGGTTTGAGTTCGGCTTGAACGATACCCAAAACACTCTTTTAAGAAACTGCATGCTAGAGCTATGGGGCCGTACCATGTTCTCCTTAGACTTAGACTTAATGCTTATTTACTTAATTTATCATCTCATATGCATATTAATCCTGTTTTCAATGTGGAAGACTTGCTACCTTATCAAGGCACATTCGAGCCTCTTATTTTTTCCACAGGTACTCTTCTTGGGAAAGATGTTAATTTGCCTGCACCAACATTGAAGCTACTCCGCCTGCCACAATATAAAGATGATCAAATTGAAAAGGTGTTAGAAGACGAGGTCATTGGCTCGTCACAAGTTAAATATCAAACGTATCGGCCACTCTCAGGTGCTACGTGGGGCAGTACCATTCTTATACTGAGGCCACCGCTTCGAATTTATGTATGGCGGAGGTGGAAAAATTATGAGTCTCTTTTCCTTCAATAGTTAATTATATTTATAGCTAATAAAGTAGCCGTTATTCTTATTTAGCCAAGTAGCCATTATTCTTATTTTGCCAAGTAGCCGTTATAATGAGGCTTTATTGTAATAGTAGGATACCTTTTGATTAATTGATTATTGAATTATTTGAACAAGAATCTTTTTTTTTTTTTTAATATAATTTTTTATTATTATTAGTTTTCATTTTTTTTTTTTTTTAATTGGCCTCCTTCATCAATTTGGTACAGAGCTCACTTGTGGCGTCGGCACTAGAACTTCGTAGGAATTGCCCGGCGTCTCCACCTGCATCGTGCATTTTGGCAACTTCTCGGTGGAACCTTATCGTTCATATATATTTATATTCACACACACAAACACACACACACATATATACATATGACACTTATAAAGAGGACCGTCGGATCAAAAGATAAGCCAACTTATATTTTGGAACATTGGATTATCTTAATTTATACAAATTTACTTTAATTAGGGCTTTCCTATCTCTTTCAGTTGCAATGTGGTATCTACCTCTCCCAAATTGTCGATCTCTCTCTCACAAGGTCTCCACGATTGCAACTTCGATGTCTCGCACAAATTTCCAATCTTCTCTCTCTGTTCGGATTTCTCGCAGGTCACAACTTCAATTTTTTGCACAAATCTCCGATTTTCTCTTTTTGTTCTGATTTCTCGCAGATTGTAGTTTTGTTTTGTTGCTCAAATCTTCGATAATCTCTCTCTGCTTTGATTTCTCGCATATCGCAACTTCAATCTCTCACACAGTACACTGATTTTCTTTCTCTGTTCTGATTTCTCTCGGGTCTTATGTCGATTTCTCGCAGATCACAAATCGCATTCTAAGATTCAATCTCACCCTCACCTACGTTTTTCTCTGCCGATCTAGGAGTTGATCTAAACAATTGGAATTGATTACATATGATTGGAATTGAAAAATGAGCAGTGGCGAGATGCGATTTTATTGTGGTTACTTATATTGGTTGTCTTTTGTTACGATTTTGCTATCTCGACAATTATTTAGTGTGTCCTGCAAGTTTAATTTCAATACATTCAGATTTGATTATTTTTTTTGGAGAAATAAACTTGAAGTTGTTTATGCAATTTTGTTTTTTGTTCTTTTTTTTGGGGGGGGGGGGAAGGGGTTTGTGAGAATGTTTGAGGTGGCTATTTTAACTCTAATATTCAATTTATGCATAAATATTTTTGTCTATTATGATTTGTTCATGGTCATTTGTCAAGTTTTTTTTTTTTTTTTGGCAGGTTGATGAAGTGGTGAAAAATGGATCTTGCATGAACTGTCAATTATATATTTTATTTTTAAATTTTATGTAATTTTTATTTAATTTTTTTTTGTTGGTATAAAGAATGGAATATGTTGCCTTTGACCTTTTTTTTCCCAATCAAATAAATTCAATCATGCGATTTGCATAAGTGATTTACTACACTGATTTTGTTTGATTGTAGTTTTTTTAATCTTTTTAATTTCTCATGTTTGTCGTATTTGAAAATGTATAAAGTATGCAATTTTAAATATAATGATATGAATATAGTTTTAACCAGAATATCCCATTTCTTGGGTTGTTCTGCCATGTCCCCGGGCAAGAAATCCTCGTCGACCTCCTCGTCCTTTGATTTCTATTTAGGAAGCCCAAAACATTTAAAGAAGTTGAAACTACTTGGTTTTAAAGCCTTGTACCATTTGCGTGTTGTTCCGGCGAGGATCACTTGAATGGCTTGGGATTTTGTCAAGTCCGATGCTCCGCTCAAGTCCATATGCACATTGTAAGTGTCGAGTTGCTCTTCTGGGTTAGAATCTCCCTGTTACGTCCTGATTTGGGACGGTGTCTTGAAGTTACTCAGGACCTTTTTCGGCAACACCTGAGTAGTAAAGGGAGAACCATTTCTCCTTACTAACTCGTAAATGTTAGGCTCTTTCTTCCCAATTTGCCTAGGTTTTTTGTTGATGGCGTTGACCTGCTCACGCAGGCGCTTGTCGGTCTGTCAATCAAAGTCACTTCGTCGGTCCCTCAACTGAGATGTCGAGGAGGCCTTTACTAAAGGTGGTGGAACGTTGCGAGATGCGTCATGGGTCTTTTCCGCAACTTGGGTATGGCGCCTCGTTTCTTCGTGCGGGCGCTTCGCTTATCATATCCTCAGCCCGGGCTAAGGAAGCATGGGGTCCCAGTTGTGAGCGCACGTTGGGGGTCTTCTCAGTTCGTAGGGCCTCAGAACCTCGTCGGTTGTTCAGCTTCCTTGACGCAATTCGTCTCCCACCTTTCGTATCCTCTCCAGTTCTCTGCGAAGATCACACTGGGCTTAGCAACACTTCTCTTTGCATTGAATTCTTCGCCTCTCGTCTGCAATGAGTTGCGCCTCGCTGACAGGTGGTATGCACCCTTAAGGAACGGGCAGCGGTGGAGCCAGTTGATCATGATGAATTTGCCAGTCAGATATCAGACAGTTTGAGAAAGATCTCAGATCTCTCTCATCAATTGCATCAGGAGTGTAGGTGACTCTCCTGAAGGACCAGCTTCATGATTAGCCGTGCTGATCGGCTGTCTTTCGCTCTCATTTTCCTTGGTCATGATTCCAAATATCAAAGTAACCATCAACGTAGTTGATGAAACTTGCGAGAACAACTATTTGTTGTCCTCACATACGACGCCAATCTGATGAGGTCTAAAAATGGTTCACTCGACACGTCAATCTGAGATTCGGAAGATTGGGATATCTCCTAGCTTAACTCTCCTCTTCAGCTTAAGTACCTGCAAAATAATGCACCGCGGGTGGGCCTACCAGTGTTGCTCCTTCGGTGTGTAAATCAGTCGAAGGTTTCTTAGTAGAATTTGACAGAGTAGTAGCTAGGAAAAAGTGTGCATACTTGGTTAGCTTAGCCTTTTGGTATTTATAAGCAGGCTAAGACTTGTTTGGTAAGCCTTCCTTGATTATCGGCCATCACCATTAAGGTGGCGATGTTCTCGGCCTGTATAGGGCGATGATTATGGGGGTGAGGATCATGGGACTGTTATTTAAGGGAGGTAATGACTCTTTCATTAAATGGGTGGAGACTGTTTTGACTACTTTGAGTAGAAATAGTACTGTCTCTCTCGCCTGAGGGCATAGCCCTGACCGGGAAGCAGAGAGGAAGTTTGGTTGAGCTGGCCCCCTTGTTGGTTTCGGAGTAGAGAGCTTCCCGGTGTATGTGGAAGCTGGGAGGGTCTTGTTGACCGGCCAGGAGCACACTGTAGCTTCTCGTGCTTGTCATGTGCTTGGGGACACGTCGGGTTTTCCCTTATCAAGAAGTTATTTTGATAAGGTATTAAATAAAAATATGAAAACGGTGTCTAAGATGGAGAAAAATGTGTTATTTTACAAGTTTGATAGAAAATGAACCTTCTTGGGTACCACTGATGTACTCGGAAATTGGAAAAGCCTTCGAACCTGATGTTATCTCCAGTGAGGCTCGGAGATGTTTTGGCAAGGATGATTTATAATGTTGTAATGAGATTGTGAACAGTAAGAAAATACCTGAGTCTAATATATAATATTTATGGCTGTAAGCCTCTTATGTTGACTGGAGAGATCTTGAAGGCTTGTGAGATATAGAGGAAGCAACTTAATGGCTTATAAATCTCCACTAATCAGTTCAGAGTTATGCAGGTAAATGATGATGATGATGAAGCGACTTTAAGTTCTCTGGAAATATGTAGGTAGAAAAACCAATTTTTTCATGGGGCTCCCAAGAAATGAGTTTCCAACTACTGTAGCCTGTAGGGTTGAGTCAGGGCTCAGCATCAGCGCAGGCGATCATCAGTAGCTGGTCCGAGAGGATGATCAACCACATTGGGTTTGTGACACGACCCATGCATTAAGTGCTAGAATTTTTCAAAATGAACTTTCCATGTGTCCATTTGCTGAATACCCAGTAGAAATTTAACTAGGAATCAGAGAGAGCCACTAGAGTCAAAAGTACTTGCGATAAGTAGGGACTAAAATGCATGTTTTGGAAAGCATTTGTAGTTATAGAATTAGGAGTTAGAACTTGGGAAAAAGGGTAAAAAAGAATTAGAAGTTGGAGATTATAAAATATTGAAACCGAAATACTTGGAAGCTAAATATAGGTCTGACTATTCCTGAGGAATGATAAATGGAGATAAAGTTGCTTGTAGGGTTGAGGTAGTGACATTGAGCAGTATCTTTGGCATGTTATGCTGTCAATGTATACTGATGAAATTGAAGGAAAAGTCTCCTGGAGGCCGAGGAGACAAGTAAAGCTCTGCGGGATTAAATGCTGTGCGTGTAAGGGACATTGTAGACCTAGTAACTGTGATAAAAAGTGCATGTGGTAAGCAGGTAAATATAAAATCAAAACTAGCATTATTTGGATATTAATTAAGAGTGAATCGACAATCGCTTTAGAATATATAGCATGAATCGATATATGTACCATTGAGGAAGACTAACAACATTATCTTTATTGGTAATTGTAATTGGAGGATATAATAACAATTGCTTAAAGCAAACGGCAAAAGCTGATGCATTTCGCCAGACTCAACTTGCTGGGATAGTTGCTTTGTCTCTGTATCCAATCCTTTTCTACTTACCGAGTAGTGCTATGGTGGAAAGTTTTTACCATTGATATGTTGCTTTTAATTCGCTATATTCTTGCACTAAATCCGTGAGATAGTTGTCTTGGCGGTTGGATATAACATAAGCTGATGTTATTTATTGGAGGTCGTTAAATTGCTTGGTAATGGCTATTTAAAGTGGGGGGTTCTTGGCCCTTAACTCCTAATGCTTAATTGTAAACCTGTTTATTTTTTTTTGACTTGAAAAGAAGTTTACAGTCTATTTTACCCCTTATTGTCTTTTAAGGTTTTACAGATAATGATCGGTGATACTTTTGAAAGGTATTAGATGCAATTTGTTTGACGCATTTACCATAATTTTCAGCATTTGGTTACATTTTGAGTTGTCATATTCATTTCGAATTGCTCCATTTAATTTCTAGATTTGCCCCAATTCAAATTTTACTATATCATAGCATTGCGACTCTGTTGATTATATCCAAATATTCAATTGTCAATTATATTTCAAGTGGTTCCCATTTGATTTCTAGATTTGCACTTAAAGATTCTTCCACGAGATTAGGTGTCTTCCATTAAAGGTACACAGGCCAGAGGTCGAACGTTTATCGTCCTTTGATACTGCATAGTCAACATTTGTAAAATAGGAGAGTCTCTCCTGTGCCTCTGTCATATAAAAGAGCCCAAGATCAGGCCATGTTTTGAGATACAAAAGGATATGGTAGACAACATTCATGTGTGATGTACGTCGTAAGTGCATAAACTGGTTCACAATGCTGACAGCATACGTAAGATCTGACCTTGTATTAGTTAAATAGATGAGGCGACCCACAAGTCGCTGATATACTGACGGATCTGATAATAATTTTCCTGAGTCTGTTGTCAACTTAAGGTTTGGATCCATGGGAGTAGAGGCGGGTCTACATCCAAGCATCCCAGTGTCTTGAAGAAGATCAATGGCGTATTTTTGGTGGGATAGAGAGATACCTTTCCGAGACTGAGCAACCTCAATATCGAGAAAGTAGCGGAGATGACCCAAATCCTTGATGTCAAAAATCTGTCCGAGATCCTTCTTCACCTGCTGAATACCAGGTGCGTCGTCTCCTGTAATAATAATGTCATTCATATAGATTGAGATAATGATGTACTGTCCTTGGTGTTGGCGACGAATGAAGCAAGTATGATCTAAGTGACAGTGGGTAAACCCCATAGTGAGGATGACTTTGCTAAATCGGCTAAACTATGCACGGGGAGACTGCTTAAGTCCATAGAGGGATACCATGTTAGGAAGTTCCAACTTAGAACCATATAGTGCTAAGTTGAGCAACTCCCTTGATTTATATAGTGGCTTGGGAACTCTTAAATGAGCGATGTGGGACAGGAATCTAACACCCGCCCTTAAGTGCAAGTCCCGTTTTGCACGAATGATTTGACTAAGAGGAGGATTGCCCTTAGCTTTATATATAACTCAGGGTTAGGTAACACAAGCGATGTGGGATTCAACACACCCCCTCTTGCGCAGGGTGGACTTTGACAAACTACTGCGAACGGATATTGGGAGGCCTAACATCAATGTGGGATTCAACAACTACTTCAATCTCTTGCTGCAAATTTGGAATATAAATGGAGTAATTCGAATGTAATTGAGTGCTAAAAATTAGATATTAATGCAATCCCATATTTAATGCATGGAAAATCTCACTAAATATTTCCCTTTTCTTAATGCCCCACCTATTATTCTATTCATGAAACAGTATATTAGGGAAAATGGGTCTGTCCAGATCTTTTGATAGGACTGAAACTAGATAATTCTCCAAACAGCGTGCAAAATTATTAAAATTTAAGGTGGGAATCAACTCCCAATTAAGTTTATTATTGGGATCCGAAAATAATTTGTCCTTAAATTTATGGGCTATGTTATAGTATGATTGGGTCCACCAGATTGAGTAGGTTCAGTAGATTGTATTTGCAATGATTATTTATGCAAATTTGTATGATTTCACTTCCAATCAAAATCTTTTAGCATGTCCGAATACCGACATTTTGATAAATCCTTGATGCTGGTTAAATAGTACATAAAACATGGTCATTTTAAATCACTCACTGTAGGCCATGGTAAAAGGTTGCCAAATTTTCACTGCTCATAAATGTGTGTGCACACGCACGTGTGTAAAAAGCATAATCTAGAAACAAGCGATGTGTCAGTTTGGAGATAAATTTACAAGTAGATCAATTAAAGCTTGGTTTTGAAGTCCTAGTTTGCATTAAGACATATCGTAGGTGCAGCACTTGCGGCCAGGTGGGTTTGTTAACTAACTCTTTAAGATAAAGGTGGTATCCTTTGCAATTTATTCATTGAGAAGGCTTAGAACAATGTTAAAAGGGATTTAAGCTTTATGGATGGAATGAACTTTCAGGAGAAATGGTGCGAGTAGATTTGATTTTGCGTTTGTTCAGTAAGGTTTTCAGTTTTTGTTTATGGTTCTCCTGGATGCTTATTTTCTGGCTTGAGAGGATTAATGCAGGAGGGATGCACTTTCCCCATTTATATTTATTTTTGATCTAGAGGACATTAGTGGGATTCTAGGCATCAGTGGCAGGAGTGAAGGTGGTGGGGTTCTTGATTGAGGAGGTGTAAGAGATCCTGTTCATTGATTTCTCTTCTTTTTTCACTAGCGTGCTGATACCAGTGCAGGTGTTGGCCCCTAATAATGCTTACAGAGGAGATGGCACTGGCATGGTGCATTTGTCTAATTGGATGTGGTGCATACGAACACTAATAAGGCATTGGTACAAAAAAGACGCGGAAATTGGCCCGAGTTGGCGAATGTTGGACGAAGACAAAGAGTTAGTAAAACGTTGGCGCGATGGTGCCAAGTTGGGGTAACTTGGGCAAGGTCGTGGGTATTTGGCTAAGCCAAAGGTGTAGCATTTTGATGTCTGCTAATGCCACGTCAATTATTTTGCTTAAGTATTATAAGAAGACCCCTCCCCTCGGAGACTCTCGGCGTGGGCATGAGCCATGTGTGCTGGGGGATGTCGGCATGGCAAGGTACGATGTAAGGCATGACTTACGCATGATGGGAAGCTTAGGGTAAGGCTTACCCAAGAATCTCGGTTTTGTGTGGAAATCAGGGTGCGTCAGTGCGTCAGCATAATAGGGCATCGTAGGACAATGATGAAAGACATTGGGTGTCGCTGAAGCTAAAGCTTAAGGTGATCCTAGGCACGATACTAGGAACGATTCTCATGGGTAAGGCATGACACCGGCAAGACTTTGGTATTGGGTCACAGAAACATACGTCAACATGCATCGGTACACGTCGGCAAATTGGGGAGTCGTTGGACGATGTTGGTGGGCATTGGGTGGCATTGGAACGAGGTTCTCGGCAAGCGTTGGCAAACTGGGGCAGCGTTAGGCAATGTTGGTGTACATTAGGCTCATTGGCATGAGGTGCAAAACAATCCTAGATGCGGTGATAGGATTGGGTTTCATGGGCGCGACACGAAATTAAGGGAAGACCTTGGTGCAGGCTAAGGCATGGCGAGCAGAACATGGCTGCAACGCCAAAGTCATGTGAGTGATATGGCAAACCGTTGGGGAGCGAAGGTGTGTTCTGGTCATACTCATGCGTGTAGCATGGCAAGCCGTTGGAGTGCAACAGTGGAACGAGGATGCAACAGGATGGGCGAATTTGGCTAACTAAAGTTCAGTTAGGATATGTTCCTGGCATATGGGGGCAGTTACATGAATCTAGCCACAAATTTAGTAAGGTAATTTCCACACATTCATGGCCAAACACTTGTCCAGCAGTTTCCACCCCATGTTCCAAGCAATATGGGGTGTCAACTGCCTTCTTCTCTCTTTAAATTCGGATTTGAAAATCATGGTTCAGCCGCAAGATCTGTTCCCTTGCAACTCTCTACCGGATTTTGTTGTACGTTTCATTGTATTTGTGAGTTATTAAAAAAAAGGTTGGCTTTGGCCGTACATGTAGTGTTTTTCATAATATTTTTGGTGCGTGTGAGTGCATTGGGTTGTCGTAACATTGTTGTTGTTAGGGGTGTGCAGGAAACCGGCCGAACCGAAAATGGATCTTAAAAAAACTGAAATTGAACCGTTATGAAAGAACCGAGCAGCCCAGTTCTGACCTGGAAAAAAATCGGCCTCATCGGTTTGGTTTTCGGTTTCATCACTCCAAAGGTTCGGTTCAAACTGAACCGTACTGAACCACTCAAAACTACATCGTTTTGGGTGGTTATATATATGTACTTTTTGAAGAATATTCCTTTCCTTCTTTGTTCTAGAGCCTTCCTGACTCCTCCCAAAGCCTAGCATAATCAGTAGTGTTTGCCGAACCCTTAGCAACCGTAGCCCTTCTTGTCGAACCCTTGGCCCATGGCCTAACCCTTACCATCCTCTGCCGTTGCAGATCCTCGGTCAGTGCGTCATAGATTTGCTGCCGTTAGTGCGTCACAGATCTGCCGCCGTTGCAGATCCTCATGTAATCGGCCCATTGCAGATCTTGATCCTTCAATATGTTCTCTTCCTTCTTTTCTCAAATCCTTCTCATTTCTTGAAGGCCATGAAACCTGTATTTGATTTTTTTTTTCACTTATTGTTTTCGTATGAACAATTGAAGTTTGTTTCCATGCCGATTGAAATTATATGAACGATTAACAATGTTGAGCTTCAATTTTCTGCTAAGATCTTTTATGAGAACAGATATGTCGAGTGGTAAGATGTTCATGTAACGAACCAAAACCGGCCCAAAAACCCAACCGAACCGCCTGTTTTTGTTGTTCTTTTTCAAACTGAACTGATTGGTTCCAGTTTCTAGAATGCGAAACCAAGTCCCTCAGTTTTTCACCATTTTCCCCCCCCGAACCGAACCACACACCCCTTCTTGTTGTCTCGGAAGAGTGGGTGTGGCTAACTGATTGGCGGGCAATCATGCCATCACAAGTTTGAAAATTTCAGGTTCGAAATTAAACCTGTGACAATAGGAGTTGTGAAAAGGTTTCTTTTCATCCATATAGGATTCCCTGTGGGGAATCTATTTAAATTAAAAACAAAAATATTGAATCCTGAAGTTGAAAGGTTTTAGAAGACTATTTGCCAAAGGGATGGGGCATCTTCATAATAGTTTCCTTCGACCTTCCCCACATAAACTCATGAGGGATCCCTTTTGGCAAAGTAATATTGAATATTTGATCTTTTGTAAGTTAGAACAGCATTCCTTTTGGAAAGGTAATAGTGAAGGTTGATCCCTTATGAGTTAGACCTGAATCCCTCGGGGCAAGGTAAAAGTGAAGATTAATCTCATGAAAGTTAGTTGGGTGTGTACCCTGATTAAACTTGGTGTTTGTGTGTTAAAGCAGTTCAAAACTTTAAACCAGCCTTCACTTGGGAGGGTGCTTTGGATGTACTTCAATGCCGAAGGCAGCATGCAGAATATGTAATAAATTTAAGGATGGCGGAGCCCGAGCTTTTAGAATCAATTTGAGGAAGTAGAATGAGTTTATTTGTCACTTTTATTTGAGGTGAGGAACGGTCAAGATTGGCATGTTGATCAAAATAATTCTAACTAACGTAATTAATTTTAAGTGTTCCATTGGTAAATGAGAAGTTAGTGTCTATACTACACCAAGTTAGTAGTGTCAAAAAAAAAGAAAAGAAGAAGAAATCTTTGCATATATTATAGAAGCGTATAGATTTCCATGTATCGAATACATATAGAAGTCTACACCATTCTACATTTTGGACTGCACAGAACCTCGTTCACGAAACGCATAATGGAACTTTCTGCTTCCCATGTAAAATTTGACCAGATCTTGTTTTATGTTAACAACTCTTGTCCACAAGGAATCAAGAATGCAACATGACTTGTAGCGAAGAAACAAGTGCACACATGCGACCATTCAATGTTTTCAATGGGAGTTGGAACTTTATATTTGATTCAACCAGAAGTTTTCGATAACACTCGTTTAGTTTGCCTAGATCCGTCGTTTGTTTTTTTACATTTGACTGGTGTAGAACAACAGTCTTCTATGTTTTGATATGGATAAATTTCTTGATGGAGCTTGAAAAGCTTCTCTTTTTTCCGGTGTTAGTTTCCATTTTGTTCTACTGAACACATCTTGTATGCTGTATCCTTTAATACTTTGTCTGATTGGTGATTCTATTTCAGAAGGCTGGTGCGTTCAACTGCAGGCCTCGTTTGTACAAAGTTTTGGAAGCGGCGCCTAATTTTGGGTATTTATCATGGGAAAATCAGGGATTTTTGTGTATACCACTTGGTTTCCATGTGGTCGTCTTCTCACATTAAATTTGGCTTTTGTTGCTGTATTTTGTTGGTCATGGATGTTCGCAATGAATACATTTGGTCTCATGGTTCCCTAAATCCCCAAATGTATTGCTGTTCCTTTTCTCACTTCTCTATTGTGATGTACTGGAAAACATGGTCCTTTTGCCTTTTCTTTCTTTTGCGTGTGTGGGGGTGCTGGATGTAAATTAACTTTCATGAGTGGAAATTATGTGTTTGGCAGTGTTTGAAGTAGACATGTTTAGTTGGAGGTAATGAAATTGTATACCGATGGAAGAAAATAAAATTTTGAATAGATGTCTGTTCAAAATTTGATTTTGTTCTATCGAAATGCGATTCCATTACATTCTACCAAGCATACCTTAGCATTATGGGTTGCCTACGTATCTTGGGTTTCAGCAGGAATAGGTCAAAACGTAGTTCGTTAACATTTAGAAAATTTAAATAATATCATAAATCAGGAATGGGGGAAAGCTTTGAAGTTAGAGAGACCTATCCTAGGGGTGTCTCCTCAGTCTTAGACTGAAGCCGACAAACGATGGTTCTCGTAGGAGAAGCCAAAGTTTCTTTTAATAATTTAAATATTCATTTATTTAAACATCTATTTGAACATTTATTTAAACATGTATTTAAGTATTAAAAACTATTATTTAAACATTTATTTATTTACATGTATTTAAGCAGTTAAAAATTTATTTATTTGAACGCGTATTTAAACATTCATTTGTTTATTCTTTATATAAACATTTGTTTATTTTCCACTTTATTTATCAAGCATTTAAACGTTTTCATTTTATTTCTCTTAATTTTTCTCTTTCATTTTCATTTTCTTTTCATTATTGTTTTGTAAAGAAATGAGGGAAGTTAAAGAAGTTAAAATGTGCCCTAGTCTAAGACTGGGGCTCGGTGGTATGTACTTCACGGGTAATGAATCACAATGTTAAACCTGTCCAAGCCCAAGTTGGGGTGAATCTAATTAAGGAATCTTGATGGAGAAATATGATATAATGTGCCTCAGTACGCGTATGTGCTCAGACACACTTGGAAAAAAGATGTTTGTTAAAAGAGATGCGAGAAAGTGATTTGAATACAATGAAAAAACATGACCTTTTCACCATATGGATGTTAGCCATTATACCTTTCCAAGAAACAAAAAGAATATCTAGATACGTAGGATGTTTAACCTCCCCAAAAAAGGAAAAAAAGATTTTTTAACACCACACATAAGAATGCAGTTTTGGGGGGAGATCAAATAAAAGGGAACATGAGAAAGATATTAGTGATGGGGCTATGACATTTTTTTGGCTTGAAACGACTCGAGTGTCCAGGACCGAGGTATATCATTGAGGAATTCATGGATAAGGACAACTCTTTCCCTTTGGAATCCTTCAACTCTATAGTCAACGATGACTGGAACATCGTTGAATATACTCTTCATCATATGAATGACAACAACTCCATAGTTAACGCAGTACATGATGTTTTTTTGTAAATATCATTGAATTATTGTTGTGTTTGGTAACAGATGGAAATGGGGTAGTAGGTGGTTCACGATGTATACTCACATTGATGGGCCCTGGTCCGGTACGTTATTAGTCTTTGAAATGCTAACATACCAGCCAATGCGTACTAGCTTCCTTCAACAACAATGCATCAACATATAAAACTTGTTGTTGAATATAAATAAGTAACGATTATTCATTCAACGATGCAAGAAAAACTTCAAGCGAAAAGTCAATCTCACAAGTCTTTTGGTGTTGTCATAAAACAATCCACATCCCCTAGACGTCTGAGGTTAATGGAATTATAATGTGTCCACTCAGATTTTTGCTTATCACAGACAAGTAAGGTCTAGTGCCCACAGATAAGGTCGCCCCTTAGGTGTTTAGCTGGAGATGGACGTATTGATAATCATTAAAGAATGCCTCAATTATCGCCGGGTGTAATATTTTGGTAAGCACTTCATCATCTCTCTGATTTATCCATATCTGTTCACAAAGAAAAATGAAAAAAAATAAGAAGTACATGCGTTATTACATGCACCTAATAAATAATAAGAAGGCCATAATGTAAATGTTTTTTACAGTTTTATTACCCAACAACAACTGTTAATTCAGTACGACCGATTGAGGAAATCCTGGCCGAACTCCCTTAGTTCTCGGGCGACCTTTGCTTGTTGGATCCACATCATTTCCATACATCCATTAAAACCTAAAGTTTGACAAAAACACATAACGTTACATTCAGTTGAATGATCAAGCAAAATACAGTACACAAACATTTATAGAGACAGACGCTATAACACCAAACAATGTTATATTCAACATGACCTCTCGTGTTGAATGTAAAATGAACAACAATATTAGTAACATATAGTGTTACAAAGAATGTAGCATGTACAACAATGTTACATTTCAACAATGTAACATTGTACATGGTGTTACAATGTTACATTCAACAATGTAACATATATAACAATTTTATGTTTGGACAATGTAACATGTACATGGTGTTACAATGTTACATTCAACAATGTAACATACTAAGTGTTACAAAGAATGTAACATGTACCACAATGTTACATTCAACAATGTAACATAACATTCAATTTTTTGATAGTATTTCAACATTGTAAAATGTAACTCACAAAGTTTGTAAGTTGCGTCTCCCATAAGAGTCCAATTAGGTCGATGATAGATAATTATGCAAACGTCCACTTCGCACCCTAGATAAAGGCACTACAAACGAAAAACAAAAATAAAAATGATGTACAGAAAACGTGTGTCATTCCAAAATATTTGACGAATTTGTAAATAAGAAAAATTGAAACTTACTCAGACCTTTCCTTTTGCAAAATCAACTCAAGTTTATCCCAGTCGGCCTGAGATAACATCCTTGCAATGGTACTATCCCGTGGAGGCAATACTCGGGGCTCATCCCTATCGCGTGCCGACTTGCTGGGCTCACCAGTGTTAATCACAACATCTATACCCGAATTTACGGGAGATCACACATCATATTTTTTTTCCATAAACGACGTGATCGCATCACAGGAACATCGTACTTGGAACTGAATCATCATTGGTCTTCCACGTCTTAACATGACTCTTGACATTTTTAACGAGCGAGGTTGGGGTCTTCGTTTCAGTTTTTGTACATGCACTTTGCCTCGACTTTAGTTTTGACGGTGGTGGAATCAATGGTGAAGAATCATGCGCAACAATAACTGATGCTTATCTAACAATCACAACATCTCGATCCTCGAGCTCCAGGTGGTAGAATACTGTCAGGCTAGTAACTTGGTTGTTGTGTTTTTTCCTTTTCTATCATTCGTCTATCTATAGAACACTCTCCTATTTCTCCACCAGTTATTTTTAACGATACCACCAGGGGGTCAGAGGAGCCGACAGCGGAATATCCAACAGAAGAAAACTCAACTACTAATTCTTTTTTAGCACTAAGTTCTCCATCAGGGCAATAATCGCCATAATTACTAACAATTAAAATTTTCAAGTATTGGTGAATAGCATAAAGCAAATTAACTTTCCTTAAATTACTTGTTCTGATGTCAATAAATGATTCATTTATAAAAGGGGTTTCAGAATATAAATAGTTTAAATCCATCATTTTTTCCATTCCTTTTATCGCTGAGGTTATTTGGTCATAAAAATCATAAACATTATCTTTTGTTCCAATAATTAGTTCATCAAAGGCAAGTATAAACTTATTTAGAAAAATTAGGTCATTCATGATTATCTTTTTATAGTGTTATCAATTTCTATAATTTCAAGCTGGTATCTACGGATTCTGTTTAGAATTTCTATCGTTCTATTGTCACTTCTTCTTTCATTATTATATCTTTGTATTTGAGCATAGGTTGTTTCGATATTATGGGAAAGTTGTATTATAGGTTTTTCAGCAACAAAGGTAAGATAAGCACGTTGTAAGGCTTCAATTTCTTCATGAAACTAGATAATATTTTCAGGCGTTCCTAATTCAATACTTTCAAAAGCAAGTATAAATTTCTTCACAAATTCTTTTTTATTCATGGTCAGAGATTTTCGGTAGAAAAATGGTATTTGTTATAAAAGGACAGAGTACTTATTTGCAAATATCATGATAAAAATATTTAGGCTTCGTGATATGTATACCATTTTCTTACCAAGCTTTACCTTATACTTGTAAGGGGTCCACCACGTCTTCTTTTAGAACCAACGACCGTAGCCTCCAAAGGCCGCTTCAGTATTCCAATGTCAATCCAAAGTGCCCAAAAACAGGGCTGAAGGACTCCAGACACAATACTAAGCCTAAATCGTTCCAGGCTCTAATAGAGAATAGGTTAGGATTGTCACAAGTGATATGGGTAAATATTCTATGGAAATCGTAACACATATTTTGGAAACACCAAATATTTTATTTCATAATTTTTTGCAAGCTTTCCTCTTGGGAGAGGTTTACACACACATTTTTTTACAAGAAATTCAAAGGTAAGTTATTCTACTCTGCCTCACTTAAAGGTTTGAGTCCGTCTTTATAGCCACGGATCTCAAGTTACATTTCAAAATTACAAAGAAAGGGATAAGGTTCGTACACAATTATTTCAAAAAGTAAATAGTGAAATACAATTTTTTCAAAAAGTAAATAGTGTCAGCACAGTGGCGCTGACGCTTTTGGACAGACATAGTAGCATCACTTGTGTATGAACAGTTACCTGCTTGTGGGTCCTCTTTTGTTTGATCAGTATGTTTCAGCACATGATTCCAAACATTCTTCACGGGTGTCTACATTGCGACGTTTTATAGTACTAACACCTCTTCATCACTTTCACCAGAAATATCTGCCCAAGAGATCTTTTTCTCAACAGTCTCTTTACAATAAGCACAAGTCGCTTCTGGGTGTTTGAGCAGCTGGCAAGTTAGCTTCTTAACCGTTGCACCGGCATAGAATTTTACCGATTGTATCATTTCTAGCCATTTTATAGCGGAAGTCTTTGCAGCACCATAAAATTGGCTACACTCAGTGGTTAAAATTTGCAAGTTATTAGTACTCATAGGGTAAACGTACCCTTTGTCCCATTCGATGAATTTCTTTAGTTTTTTCTCAAGAACATAAAAACCTAAAGGCTTTCTTGTAGCAATAAAATGTTCAAGTTTATCATCTTCCAAGAGCTCTGGTGTTTCTTTAAACACTTGATTAGGGTTATATTCAGGGATCAAATTAGCACGATTTTTTGATAACTGGACAATATAATAGGCGTTATGTCCTTTTTCAGTGGCAGTACTAAAGCATTTTATCAACACGGTATGCTGGTTTCTTTGATCACGGAAGCTTTTGATAGCTTCTTGCATCCTCTTTGGCAATCCTCTCTTAGCACTGGTTCTTGGGTCAGAGATAATAAAATCTAAATATCCAAAATTGAATTTTTTTTCTATTTGGTCAGCAGGGGTTTCGGGCAAGCAGGCCATTCTAGGGTATCTACCTTCATGAAAAGGGTAGATAGCTGAGCTTTCATCTACTCGGATTTGATAAGCAAGCTTGAGATTATTGATATACTTTTGATAAAAATTTTCATTTAGACATTTGAGCATGCTGCTTTTGACTTTAGAAGAAGAGGAAGCTATTTCAACAAATTTCTTTTCCGGAACAACAGGATTTTGTGGAGGTCTAACGAAAGGAACAAATTTTTGAACAGGGGAGCTAGGAACCGTGAGCGTTTCTTTTGCTTTCATCATTTGATCAACATATTGATTGGGGGAGCGCATAAGAGTAACACTTTGCAGATCATTAATGATCTGACTTATTTGAGTTTTGGAATTCTCAGCATCAGTTTTTAGAGCATCAATTTTTGGAGCACTGGATAAACAATCATCCATTTTTAACACTGGAGGCTTGGCCTTCCATTTCTTCTTTTCTTTTAGCGCTTTTGCTCTTGTATAAATGGATCAGTTCCTTAACAACACTTAAGAAGTAATGTCCTTGCGAACAATACTTCTCAATTGATTCCACGACACTTAAAGGGATCTCGATCAAGATCTCGTTAGCTTCCATGGCCTTCTCTGGATAAGAAATCAGCAAGAATATTTTGTTTACCACTTCGATGAATAATATCAAAATTATAATGTTGGAAAAATGTTTGCCATCCGTTCATTTTATTATATTCAGGACTACTTGGTAATTTATTAAATATAAATCCTTTAACTTGAGTATTATCTGTTACAACTGTAAACTTTTTTGGGATAAGGGAATATCTAAATTTTTCTATCCCCTTTTTTATAGCAAGTAATTCTTTAAGGTTACTGTGATAACGTTGTTGTGTTTCAGTAAATGTTCCGCTGGTATATCTACAAATTTTTCCAGTAGCAGTTTTTAGAATAATACCCCAGTAGGCATTTGAAGCATCTGTTTCCAGAATTAAATCATCTTCATCAGAGGGTAGAGTTAATCTTGGCAAATAAGAAATTAGACTTTTAGTTTCTTTTATTTTATTAGAAAGTTCTTCTGTCCACTCAAATTTAACACTTTTTTTTAAGTAGTCTTTGGAAGGGCTGCCTATGCTTAGCTAGTCCTTCAAATGTTTCAGCATAGTTTAAAACTCCTAGAAATCTTTGAACTTGTGTTTTTATCTTCCAGATTATCAGGGAAAGCTGTAATTTTTTCATAAATATGGTGTAACACCCTGATTCTTGATTTAAGTCATATTTCATAACATTTCGGAAATAACGGGGTAGATGGGGTAATTTATTATTTGATTTAAAATTTCTAAATGGGTCAATTCGTAATTTAATATATATATATATAGATCAAAATTTAAATTTGAGGTTTAATTCATAATGTAAAGGAAATATGGGGGAAGGATAATGTAATTAGAGAAAAGAATTATATATATACATATACATACATTGTCTGTGATCAAACAGAAACAGAGAAAAAAAAAAAAGGAAAAAGGGGAGGAAAAAGGATTGAGAGCCGATCAACATGGCGAGCTGAGATTAAATGGATCCACCCAATTCATGCATCTGAACTATGATCTGGACAAGAAGAAAACCTCAAGAAAAAAATGAGGAAAATCAGAAAAAAAAACCAAATTCTAGAGAGAGAGAGAGAAAGAAAGGTTGGCCGGTGGTGATGGGTCCGGAGCGACGGCGCTGTTTCGGCGTGGGTGTGTGCATTTTCTGATCGTTTGACGGTGATCGTTAACGTTGGGAGGGGTTCGTTGGTTTGATTCGGTCGGAGGTACGGTTTTGTCTAAACGAGTGTATGTGTGTGTTTCAGACGTTCGTGTTTGTGTGTGTTTGGGTGTGATTTGCAATCGTCTTGTGTGCTGTACGTGAGAGGGTGTGTTTGGTCCGGTGGTGTTGCTGTTCGACGGTGTGTGTGGATCGCTAGAGCTGTCGCCGGAGAGTTAGAGAGAGAGAAAGTGGGTATGTGTGTGTGGGTGTGTGGTTATCTCGGTATGAGGGTTGTGTGTATGCTGCTATGAGTGTAGGCGGGTGGTTGGTTGTGGGTTGACCGGCGGACGGTGGCCGGAAGGGTTGGAAGGCGCCGGCGGTGCAGGGAACAACAAACAGAAACGGGAAGCAGACACAGGAAACGGAAAAAAAAAAAAAAGAGAAAAGAAAATAAAAAGGGAAAAAAAGAAAAAAGAAAAAGAAAATTTGCACAAACCACCCCAGCATAAATAAAAATCCAATCTCA
This sequence comes from Eucommia ulmoides, assembly GCA_016647705.1. Taxonomy (NCBI): domain Eukaryota; kingdom Viridiplantae; phylum Streptophyta; class Magnoliopsida; order Garryales; family Eucommiaceae; genus Eucommia; species Eucommia ulmoides. Next base: position 56,871,237 of record CM028332.1, read on the forward strand.
CGGCCATCGGAAAATCCAGGAAAGGTAGAACTTCGAACTTCTTTAATATATGTATTTAATTGTTTAAATTGAAATAGTGATAGGAAGTAGTGGGCCCGTTCACATGCATAAAGTTGATATAAGTAAACCGAAACAGAGCAAGGTTAATTTAATAATGATATTCTAAAAGAAAAGACGGGAAATAGAAAATAAGAGTGTTTTTATACAAAATATTAATTTAGGCTCTGTCGCTATTAGATTCGCAGGCACCGGAGTATCGGTAAGGAATAAACGGTTAAGTCTACAAAAACGGATATTCAGGTGAGTGTACTGTCTTCTTGCCAAACTATTTTTCTATGAATATACATGATGAAACATGTGATTATTTAAATGGTATGAATTTATAAATGATATGGATCAAACAGTATTTGAGGGAGTTGGTAAACTGGATTTTTCGGAAGATTTCGATTGTTTTCGGAAAGAAGTTAAAAATAAATTTTTGATTGGTTTCGGTGAAATCAGACGGTGTTTTTCTAAAGGAAAATAGAAAATATTTATTTTTCTAAAAATGCCGAGTTTTCTATAAATAAAAGGGTGGAAAAATGATTTTGATAAAATTAGATGTTTTCTTTAAAAGAAGATATGAAATATGATTTTTGGATGTAAATGTTGGTGTTGAGGAGAAGAGATAGACGTGGTAATTTGATGATGTTGAGTGGACGATATTTATTGAGTTGTGATTCGATGATGCTATATTTGATTTTGACGATGCCATAGTTGTTTTTCCCCATAAGGGGTGTGGATTCTGTTTCTCTCCGTAAGGGGTGTGGATTATATTTCTCCCCGTAAGGGGTATGGATATTTCGTAGGAAGACATTTCTACAGATGTTACGGTACCGTTGCAACTCCCGATCGTGAGGTTAAAACGATCACTAGGGCTGGCCAGTGTGTAGGTGTTGGAGGTGTGTGTTTGAGATTGGTACTTGAGATGTGGTGTTTTACGTATATTGGTTGATTTGATATTATTTATTATGATGATTGGTATGATTTTATACTAGATGGATTTGGATGGAACTTATCTATATCACTTTATTTTCATTGCTTATATACTTATGCTTGATCTATATTAAATTGTGGAAATATTTAGAACGTATTAATATTTTAAAAATATTTTACTAAGAAGGAAGTACACTTGCAGGTACAACAGCTAGGAGTCGGTCCCCTACTGGCACTAGGTAGAGCTACGTGATGAAGTCATATAGGCGATTGAGAGAAGCTGCCAAGGGCGAACCTATAAAAGGTTCATGGATACTTTTAGCTAATGATATTTCGGGACATGTGTGCCCCCCCATAGTAGAAGTTTGTATTATACAGTAGGTGTATATTGTCATTCGTTTGGTTATTTGGATATTGGTGATGTCATGTTGTGGTCACGCCCGCCTCGGGATGACGGGTGTCCGGGACGGGTTGTGACATATGGGGTTGCATTTCAATTCCTGTAGCATCAATTATTAATCCCAAAAATTCTATTTTATGCTTTCCTATTTTAGCTTTCTTTTTGGATAACAGGATTCCTCGTTCTTTGCATTGTTCTGCAAAACCATTAAGATGTTTTAAATGGTCTTTTTCATTTTCTGAGAATATGAGTATATCATCAACATCTACAATACAGAAATCAGACATCTTACCAAACACTTTGTCCATCCTTCGTTGGAATATTTGAGGAGCATTTTTTAATCCAAACGGCATAACTAGCCATTCATAATGGCCATTGGGTGTACTAAAAGCAGTTAACGGAACAGATTCTTTTGTCAATTTTATTTGCCAAAATCCACTTTTGTAGTCAAATTTTGAGAAAACCTTTTTACCTTTGGTTCTATTAATTAAGCCTTCTTTATAAGGTAAAAAATATCCATCAAATTTGGATTTTTCATTAAGATTTTTATAGTTAACCACCATTCTAGCTTTTCCACGTCTTATTTCTGAATGATTCCTAACCATATAGGCAGGACTCGAGTGAGGACTTTTACTTTCTCGTATTAGTTTTAGATCTAGCAGTTCTTGGATTTGTGCATCAAATTCTTTAATATCATCTTCAGAATATTGCATAGGTCTTACTCGTATTATATCATTAGGATTGATCAATTCTATGGTAGCATATGTCTTATCAATGTCCCATAGAGCTGTTGGATTTTCACCAAAATTATTTGTAAGTTTTTCAAAAATATCATTTGCACAGAGGTATATATCATCACGTTTTTGCGAATAAACGATGTTTATGTTGGAAAGGCGCGGTAGTTTTATCCAGTGTGAATAGGGTGTTAAAAATTCAACAATTTTTTGAGTAAAGCAAGTTTTCTTGAAAAAGCTTAAGAAATTGTTTCCTAGCAGCATTAATATTCCCATTGTATTTTGTTGATATATTATTGGGATTCGAATATATCGATCACCAAATAGTATCACAATGTTTGTAGCAATGATATTTAAGTCTAAAGGTTTGCCTTCAAATCCTTTAGCTTTTATTGCTACAAGAAGGGCTTTAGGTTTTTATGTTCTTGAGAAAAAACTAAAGAAATTCATCGAATGGGACAAAGGGTACGTTTACCCTATGAGTATTGATAACTTGCTAATTTTAACCACTGAATGTGGCCAATTTTATGGTGCTGCAAAGACTTCCGCTATAAAATGGATAGAAATGATACAATCTGTAAAATTCTATGCCGGTGCAACGGTTAAGAAGTTAACTTGCCAGCTGCTCAAACACCCAGAAGGGACTTGTGCTTATTGTAAAGAGACTGTTGAGAAAAAGATCTCTTGGGCAGATATTTTTGGTGAAAGTGATGAAGAGGTGTTAGTACTGTAAAACATCTCAATGTAGACACCCGCGAAGAATGTTTGGAATCATGTGCTAAAACATACTGATCAGACAAAAGAGGACCCGTATGCCGGTAACTGTTCATACACAAGTGATGCTACTATGCCTGTCCAAAAGCGTCGGCGCTACTGTGCTGACACTATTTACTTTTTGAAAAAAATGTATTTCACTATTTACTTTTTGAAATAATTGTGTATAAACCTTATCCCTTTCTTTGTAATTTTGACATGTAACTTGAGATCTGTGGCTATAAAGACGGACTCAAACCTTTAAGTGAGGCAGCGTAGAATAACTTACCTTTGAATTTCTTGTAAAAAAATGTGTGTGTAAACCTCTCCCAAGAGGAAAGCTTGCAAAAAATTATGAAATAAAATATTTGGTGTTTCCAAAATATGTGTTACGATTTCCATAGCATATTTACCCATATCACTTGTGACAATCCTAACCTATTCTCTATTAGAGCCTGGAACGATTTAGGCTTAGTATTGTGTCTGGAGTCCTTCAGCCCTGTTTTTGGGCACTTTGGATTGACATTGGAATACTGAAGTGGCCTTTGGAGGCTACAGTCGTTGGTTCTAAAAGAAGACGTGGTGGACCCCTTACAGGTATAAGGTAAAGCTTGGTAAGGAAATGGTATACATATCACGAAGCCTAAATATTTTTATCATGATATTTGCAAATGAGTACTCTGTCCTTTTATAACAAATACCCCTTTTCTACCGAAAATCTCTTACCATGAATAAAAAAGAATTTGTGAAGAAATTTATACCTGCTTTTGAAAGTATTGAATTAGGAACGCCTGAAAATATTATCAAGTTTCATGAAGAAATTGAAGCCTTACAACGTACTTATCTTACCTTTGTTGCTGAAAAACCCATAATACAACTTTCCCATAATATCAAAACAACCTATGCTCAAATACAAAGAGATAATAATGAAAGAAGAAGTGATGATAAAAAGATAGAAATTCTAAACAGAATCCGTAGATACCTGCTTGAAATTATAGAAATTGATAACACTATAAAAAGAGAATCATGAATGACCAAGTTTTTCTAAATAAGTTTATGCTTGCCTTTGATGAACTAATTATTGGAACAAAAGATGATGTTTATGATTTTTATGACCAAATAACCTCAACGATAAAAGGAATGGAAAAAATGATGGATTTAAACCATTCATATTCTGAAACCCCTTTTATAAATGAATCCTTTATTGACATTAGAACAAGTAATTTAAGGAAAGTCAATTTACTTTATGCTATTCATCGATACTTGAAAAATTTAATTGCTAGTAATTATGGCGATTATTGCGCTGATGGAGAACTTCGTGCTAAAAAAGAATTAGTAGTTGAGTTTTCTTCTGTTGGATATTCCGCTGTCGGCTCCTCTGACCCCCTGGTGGTATCAGAGCCCGTTTATGGTATTCGTGAAAGAACCTATTATTTAGACTAATGGAAAGTAAACTAAAAACACAAGAAGAAATTCTTGAGTTAAGTTTAGAAGAAAGAGATGCTTATTTAGAGGATATTGCTAACACTGCTAAAAATGAACTAGGAATAATGAGTTTGGTTAATAAAAAGAAATACCAATGTTTAGAAGATATGGAAGAGCTATTTGAAGAAATTATCAATGATGAAAAAATTGATAGAAGATTGAATAGCATTGGATTACCAAAGTATCGTGATGTATATTTATCTGAATCATCTATTTTAGGATACCATGCTATAAATTGGCTACAAGTTTATAAAAGGAAAGCTTGTGAAAAACTTGCTTTAATAAAATACGCCTTAAGCGAAGCTGACCTCTTTAAATAAATAAAAGACTTAATAAAATGGAAAGTACTAAAAGATATGCATGACCATTATTCCAATATTGCGAAAGAAGAAGCAAAGGATGAAGCTGAATCCTCAGGAAATTATGTTTTTGATGAAAGGGATTTTGTGTTTGACGGCTATGACTCTGCTCAAAACGATACTGACTAAAAATGTTTATCGAAAAAATTGATGAAAACACTGAATTACCCAAAGGTCTTGCTATTATTACAAATAATCAAGAAAAAATAATGAACGTTGTTAATAATAATAAAATATTGATAGAAAATTTAAAAATAGAAAGAATAGGAATTAGAGAATATCCTATGTCATCTTACCGACGAACTTATGTTTTAAATACTGAAGATAATGAAATTTCGTCTCTAGATAGTGATGATAATATATAAATTTTAGAAGAATTAAATGTTCTTATGAACACCGAAGCAAGTACTAGTGGTGTCAGACAACCTGTTGACCCAACTACTTCTGGCGGTCAAAGTATTCAAACAACTCAACAAGATACAATTAGTACTAGTAACCCACCTCCTCAAAGAAGAACAACAAGTGATTATCTTAATGACCCTTTACTTTTTACTCCTTCCTCTGTTAATGAAACATTCCCTGAAAATGTAAGCACAAATCCTACTTTTAGAGACTCTAGAAGAGGAATAACAGATGCCAGAGAATTGCTTAAACAAAGATTTGGAACAACCAAAACAGAAAATATTTCTAAAAATGGAATTTATTTAAATCTAGACAATTATATGGGAAATTTTTCTATGATGGATGAAATAATCACAAAATGGGTAAAATCACTTTACACCATAGGTATATTCAGAAATGTATTTGGCTATGAAGAAATTACTGAAGACTCTTTTTCAAAATAGATACCTATGACTTTGTTAGGGAACGTTGGTAATTGGTGGACTAATTTAGGAATTGCTCTTAAAAATAGTATAAGAACAGGAATTGCTACTGCAAATCTAGATGCTACTAGTAAAGACGGTGATGCTGTAAAAGTTATTGGAAGATTTGAAAGTGCTATTAGAAAAGAATTCTTAGGACAATTCTGGAATAGAAATGCTGAAGAAGTTAAAAGAAAAAATAGAATAAATGCTATAAATCATTTAATAAACATAAGAATTTGCAATATGTGCTATTTTGAAATATACACAAACAAATTTGCGAAACACTATTACAAAGCTCATTATAATACCTATGAGCAACAAGTTTATCTGGATATATATTTTATTAAATTACCTGCTCAATGTGCTAAAGAGTTGATAATGAGCTATAAATCCATACCTAACTGGCAAATGGAAGACTCTTTAGGAACAAGAATGGAATATGTCCAAAGACAAATAGGCATGTGGTGTGCTGCTGTTAAAAATGCTGAATTATATAAAAAAGACCATCAATTAGGATTCTGTTGTGACAATCAATCCAAAGCTCCTAAACAATTTGGATGTGCTGATATACTCCCTAAAAGACTGTTTAAAAGAAATAAATATAATTTAAAAAAGACATTAAAAAGGAACTTTAGACCAAAGACTCCTTTTAAATCAAAAAGATTTTTTAAAAGAAGATTTAGAAAAAACCCTAAGTCTCGACCAGGAATAAAAACTGCTCAAGAAAAAGTAACAAAAGACTGTAAATGCTGGGTGTGCAAAGAGATAGGTCATTATGCAAATGAATGTCCTAATATAAAAAATAAACAAAATGCTAAAATAAAAATGTTCCTAGAACAGGATGAGTCAGATATCAGTGAAACAAATAATATTTCGGATATTGAAACTGAAGAAGAGTTTTTTTTATCTCGAAGAAACCAATGATGAATTAGGAAGTGAGTGCGAGTGCTGATCTTGACCTTTCTGTAGAAACTAATGAAAATAGGGGCGATTATAGAGCCGAAGCTGTTATTAATCGAAAATTGCTAAAAAATGTTGGAACTTTTGGAAATAATGAATTATTCTGAAAAAGTTTTTTGGACAAATTTAATAGGAAAAACATTTATTATTACGGAGAATGTCAATTCGAAGCTGTTCTTAACATTGAAGAATCTAAGGGAAAAATTAATATCCCACTAATTAGTAGAAATATGATCAATAGACAGTTAGAAAAATTAGAAAAAGATAAAGACAAAATTGGATATATACATGTTGGTGGAATACAAATTGTCTTTAAAGCCTGTTTTAGAGAAGTAATTAACTTCCCAATAAAAGCTGCTGTTTTAGACAATAGAATATTTGATAGAATTGATGCCTTGCTAGGCCTTGTTCATGGGAACCTTAGTCAAAGAATAAATGAAATATTTAGCCTTGCCCATGAATGTGCTAGAAAGGATTTTATGGAAGAAGGAAGATTTCCTTATTCCATAACATATCATGTTGGTTACTTCTTAAGTAACAGTCATCATAGCGATAAGTTCATGAAACATAAGTTTATCTAGATTGACAAAGTATTCGAACCTTTTGCTAATATTTATAAACCTGATTTAGTACAAGAAATTGATATGCCTGCTGATTGGAAATTAGACATTAATAGAAAACCTGATCTTGATATTGCTAGATTATCCAATATTAATAACCTTGGAAAAGCCAGAAGAATTTTACCCGATCTTGAAGTCGCTAACAACTTTGGTAAAATTAAAAGGATTTCTTCGTTAAAAATAACTGGTGGAGAAATAGGAGAGTATTCTATAGACAGACGAATAATAGAAAAGAAAGTTGACGTTCCGATTTACAAAATTAAAGTAAAGTATTTTAATGGAAATAATCTAAAGGAAGTTGAAGCTCTAATAGATACTGGTGCATCTGTCAGTCATATATCTCCCTACAAGATATCTGACAAACTGCCTAAAAATATGCTAAAAGAAATTTATGTTTATAAAGATCTTAATGGATTCAAACATACGATAACACATACTGCTGATATTCCTTTAATAATTGGGAACAAAGAGTTGTTATTCTCTATACATTTGGATAAAGATGAAAAAATGGAATTGCTACTAGGAAATAACTTTCTTGACTACTGCTACCCTTATAAAATTATTTATAATGCAATCATGCTTACCATAGGAAACGAAGAAGTACATGCTCCAAGAATCCTATGAGAAATTCTATATTCCTTAAAATTGGAATTATTATTAACAATAATATCGTTTATATACCATGTCTCTTAGACACAGGTGCCGATATCTGTTTAATGAATAAAAACGTGTTACCTTATAAGATGTGGAAAAAGACTAAGAAACTAACAATAAAAGCCAAAGGATTTGAAGGCAAATCTTTAGACTTAAATATCATTGCTACAAACATTGTGATACTATTTGGTGATCGATATATTCGAATCCCAATAATATATCAACAAAATACAATGGGAGTATTAATGCTGCTAGGAAACAATTTCTTAAGCTTTTTCAAGAAAACTTGCTTTACTCAAAAAATTGTTTTTTACCCTTATAAAATTACTTATAATGCAATCATGCTTACCATAGGAAACGAAGAAGTACATGCTCCAAGAATTATATAGGAAATCCTATATTCCTTGAAATTGGAATTATTATTAACAATAATATCATTTATATACCATGTCTCTTAGACACAGGTGCCGATATCTGTTTAATGAATAAAAACGTGTTACCTTATAAGATATGGAAAAAGACTAAGAAACTAACAATAAAAGCCAAAGGATTTGATACCAAACCTTAGTCAAGGAATACTAGGAATAAAAATCTATCCAAAATACGCTATTAGCATACATGAACCAAGAATAAATGAAATATTTAGCCTTGCCCATGAATGTGCTAGAAAGGATTTTATGGAAGAAAGAAGATTTCCTTATTCCAGGATAAGGAAATATCTAAATTTTTCTATCCCCTTTTTTATAGCAAGTAATTATTTAAGGTTACTGTGGTAACGTTGTTGTGTTTAAGAAAAAGTAGCAAAATACTGTAAATGCTGGGCGTGCAAAGAGATAGGTCATTATGCAAATGAATGTTCTAATATAAAAAATTAACAAAATGCTAAAATAAAAATGTTCATATCTGCAGTTATATTATATATTTGTTAGCCAGACGCAACTGTCATTAGCTCCATCATGTCCCATTTCATAAATTGAGGAATAACAGTCATTCTGATTGTCACATGGGGAATCAAACATGTGTGCTCGCACAACCAAAACAGAAAAGAGATTGAAGTTTTGTAAAGTCGATGTATTATATGCAATAACTATAAGAATTACACACATTTTATTGTTACTGACGTACCCTGGATTTTTTGAAAGCAAAGGAAATAGAGATCGGGAAGAAGAGGAAAGCAAAGTTTCATTCCTCCCTCTCAAAATCCTCAAAATCTGTTCTTTTTTTAAAATGCATTTTCAGGGGCTTTTCTAGGTGCTGATTTTGAAAATGTTTTTTGGCCTATGATTTATGTTTGAAAAGGAGTCACCATCTAGCATGGGTTAAATGGTGTGCTAGGTCACGGGATTAATTTTTTTTTTTTTTTTTTTGAAATGGCCCAAGTTGTGACTCATAAATGTCTTTTACCAGAAATTTCTTTTGTTTGGGGGTCGGTTATGCTCAGGGAAGATTTTATGCACCCCAAGACACCTGTCTGAAGATGGTACCATAGTCTAAATAGATGTTCACGTTTATACAAAGTCCAAGTAATTTTCTTCGATTTTGTTTAACAAAATAATTCCCATTTTCATGTTCTTGTCTTTTATGCATTTTTAAATGTAAGGAAAACAAGTAAAATTTAACTAACTATTAGAAACAACAAATAAAGGTACATGAAATGAAAATATTTTTTGTATTTTTTGATGACCGAACCTTGTAAAGGTTGTCTATGTATTCCAGTTTTCACAAGGAATCAGGTTGAAACGTAGTTCATCTATTCAAGATGAACTAATTTTTATTTAGATAGGTTACTGAACCCGTACGTGGGTTGCTTACATACCTTAGTGAGTAACCAAGGATTAGTTTAGCACATAGTTCATTTTTCGAGATGATTTATTTTATTTTGATTTTATTATGAGACAAAAACATGAATCATACAATGATATGTGAATAATCCATTTGATTTTGTTAAGAACACTCTAACCGAACTCACTTTGTTAGGCAGGTTTAGTGTGTATATTTGAGTTATTAGTTAAAAGAGAGAGAAAATACATAGTATATATGCCAGTCTACGAAGAAATAGAGGTCCTCCCTTTATTCCGAATTTTTAACCACAAGGGTCTTGACGGTGTAGTATGTATATATAAGTCCACGAGTCTGAAGATTTAGTGCTAGGCTGTGATTTAGAAGGTTACAGTAAAGTAAAGTTAGTTATTAATAGTTAATGTATAGTGATTAGCAGTTAATGGTTTGATTTGAGTTTTTGGAGTTCAATTTCAAGTATTCTTGAGAGAATCACAGGTGCTATGCACAACACATGGTGTGATAGATGTTTTTTGCTGTTCCTCACATGTTCTTAATATGTTCTTGGATGTTCTTGACACGATCTTGAACAATTTTGACATGGTTTGATGAATTTGACATGTTTTTAGCGTTTTTTTATTTGATTACATGGTATATATGCTATGTACATAAAACATAAGTCTAAGAACTACATGAACATGCTATGTACAAGTAACATAACTATATTTAAGACAAGATCAAAGGACGTTAAGAAAACATACCTAGCTTAGGGGCGTGGTCTTTCCTTAAGCAATTATATTTTTTTTTCTTCTTTGGATCTTCTCGGTTGTTCTTGATCGTTCGCCTTCAACCTCTTGGGATCTTTCTCCAAGATACTCAATAAATCCTTCAGAAGGTATTTCAACAGAATTTTGAGGTGTTTATTGAATATAAACATTGAAAACGCTATAGTCCCGAGAGCTGAATTCGAGCCTAAAAAGAGAAGTTGTGGGTTCAAGCTCTTTGAATTTTGAAAATAGGGCCCCCTATTTATGGGCAGGGCAGCCTGCGCATTGGCCAATACGCATGGTAACCCAGCCTATTCCTTAGGGGCTGTTTGGTTTAGGGGTCATCCCTTTATGTCGTGAGGTTGGATGGTTTTGGACGAATCTTGAAGATTTTGTAAGATCTTTAAAGATTTGGTAATGTTTACCAAATCAATAAATATCTAAGGCAATGATTGGAAATCATTAGTCATCATTAGAAATCATTAGATATGATTGGATTTCACTTGAGACATTTATGGCTTGATGTGACCCATTTCGATTTGGTTTGGTGGCTAAGTATCAGTTATTTGCACTATTTCGGTTCGGTTGTCATTAATGCTTTAGAGGTGAATTGAATCTAGTATCCAAGTGTCATTTGAAAATTAATGCTTGAAAATGACACTTGATGTGATGGGCATTTTATGCTTTCCAATGGGATTGATTTGGTTTGGTTTGCCTTGTAACAGGGTAGTCACATTTCAAGTAATCTGATTTTCCCTAGATATTTTGATCAAAATATCTAGGTGCCTTGAATGTGGTATTCATATGTCATCCCAATATTTTAATGATTGATGGGATGGGCATTTAATGGCTCATTAAATGCATGCCTTGGTGGCGAACCGGATCGATTAGTTTGATAATCAATAGTTACTTCTCAAGTAACATGGTTTCCTTCCTTAGATATTTTTTAGGAAATATCTAGGAAATATCTTGGGAATTTAATGCTAATTAATGGGTCATTAAATTCTTGTTAGAGTCCTTGATGTGATGGGCTTGGATTGCAAATCATGATGACTTCGGTTTGGTTGATTTCGAACAAAGCCTTAAGCCTTAATTTCTTCGAGTAACTTGGACTTGTCATGGAAATACCTTGACTTTATTAAGTTATTTGGATTTATTTAATAGATATTAGTATTTTAAAAATACATTTTAAGAAATATTTTTGGCATCAAATAGACAAAACCGGTGATAGTAAAAGTTTCAGGGGTCAAACTAAGTAACAGAGGTAAATTGGTGAAATTTCCTTAAATTAAAGGGTAGTAACTAATTTTTATTTATATTAAAGGTAATTTCACAAAAATCATCCTTTAATAATTCCATCTTAGTCCCCCTTTAACTTTAAGAATTTTGAGGTTGACCCAAAATATTTACTTAACCAAATTCAGTCAAATTTGACAGTTTTATATTTTCTTGTGTTTTTGTTATTTTTTGGAGTATCTAGTATGATCTAAAGTAGAAATTAATTCCCTTTAAACCTTATTTTAAATTTTATCTGAACTTGTACTTTCAATTTGATACTGACTGGGCGGGACAAAATACGGTGTCTACAGTTACCTACAGGCTATCACGTAGCCAATGACAGAAGCCGACCTTTGGTACCTAGATACAATTGACAACATGTATGGATACAATTGGCCCAGTTATAGGTTTCCATGGTATCCAGGTCCTTAACAAGGTTTAGATCCGATATTCTAACTGCCTGCCCCTTGTTTGCACAAAAAAGAAAAAGAAAAAAAAAGACAAGTTGATAGCAGGTGAAGACAAAGCAAACGGACAACATCCTTCACATCCTCTTCCCTATCCCTTATGAGGGCAATATGTATCATAACCTTTATCTGAACAACACTTAACTTGTTTGTATTCAGCCCTTGTCTTGTTAGGAACACACAATCCTCCTTTTTTGCATACCTAGCAGGGAGTTGTACTCAGCTGCCAGTCAACCCAAATATCAATTGCATATCGTTTCTTATGAATTTGACATGTCGCGGACCAAGTTTGAACATTTTCTTTTGGGATGATATGACTGGATGATACTTACAATTAGATTGTCAATCCTATGGAATAATACCCTTGCCTCATGATTATCAATGCATTTATGGTGTTCTAGAAAGGGGTACGGCGCGAATACTGTAAATGTTCTTCCCGAAGTACTACATCACGAATGAGCGAGAAAAATTGGGATAAATTGCAACGATATTTTATGGGCCCTGTCGGTGGCTGGCTGGTTGATACTACAGGGTGATCTACATAATTTCAATAGAAAACAAGCAAAAAAAATCACTAGGTGGCATAAAGTATTTCACACAAGGACATTATAAGAAACAAGATAAGTAGTTTTTTATTTTTTACTATCATCACTGTCTGAACCGCTTTTGTTGACGTATCATGGTCGCTCTCGACAGTTGGTATTGAATCATCTGCACAAATATATAAGGTGTTACATTCAAAACACAAAAAACATAATCCCTATAAGCACAATCCTGGTAATTGTACATTCATACTCGAGTGTTACATTCAACATCCGAACACTCACTTTGTACAATCAATGAAAGTGTTACATAAAAGAGAAACAAATATGCAAACCATATGAATGTGTTTAAGATAGATGGATTATCATGGTATTACATTGAACATGATATGGAAATGATAAATAGGACGACTTCTCGAGAAATCAGGCAACGACATCAACAAGACATGTACTAATTCTACGACCAACATATTCGACGTATTTATAAGTCACATCACCAGACATATACAAAAACGAGATACGAAGAACAATATTACGAAGTAATATCCCAACGCAATAGGCAAACAAGATTGTATAGAAAACACACAAAAACCTAAAATATGGACTTTCATCCGTACAATATATGATTTCATGCCATGAAACTACAAGTTCGAATGCATTAAGAGGGAGATAGTAGTTGGATTTTGAGCCGAAAAAATTGAAATCGTTGTCAAACTACAACAAATATGTTTACCTATGTTAGAGAGGTTGACAAGATCGTCGGCAGTATTGGGATTCTTTGTCATCATCTTCCGTAGTGTAGTCACTATTGTAGTTTGGTTGTGAGCGATGAAACAGATAATAGAGCACGACAGTGAAGATGAAGGGGTTGTAGAGTAGTAGGGTTTCTGATTGGCGAGGGAATATGGAAGGCTTTGAAATCGTGGAATGGACATGGCTTATGGGACGTGTTTACCAAAACACGTCCTTTCAAATCGTCGTTTCTTTGACACGTTATGAAATAAAGATTTAATTTGGGAAGGAATTGTGTGTTACGCATTTAAATATGTAATATGTACAACATAGGCAATGTTACATGGGTGTTACATGTAACATTGCCACTTATATATGGAGGAAAATGAAGGGAAGTTACATGTAACATTGTTGCTACACGAATGTTACATGTAACACAACGAAGCCTATGGATGTTACATGTAACATTTGCAATCAGCACGACAAACATCTCCAAAAAATGTGATTAATAGATCGTTTTCAAGAGAATTATACGCACATAATTGCTTTGTATTTTTTATTTTATTTTTCACGTTTGGATTGAGATAAAAAATCAGGTTGCTCCGTGCAAATAAAGATGATTATCTATTACCTAAATTAGCTCTGCAACATGGGGATATGATCGCACAATATGTTATGTAATGACGCAATAATTAGGGATATTTTAGTCACAAAATATCATAAGGACCACTCAGTTCAGAGAAAAAGTAGCAGGTTTGTTTGGTAGTTTCGACCACTTTTTTAGAGTTCTTGGTAAGCGCTCCAAAAATATTTACCTTCTATATTTTAATTTTCATTTTGATATATTTATATAAGTAGTAAAATTGTCATTTTATCATATGCATTTTAAATGTTTTTATATCCTTTTACTAGTCCTACACTCTTTACAATAAATATATAAATATTATTTCATTTATTTACTATTTTATCCTTATTATTACTAACACATATCCTTTAATATTTTTTATTTTTTGACTTCAACCTTCTTCATCTTCCATCTTCTTCCCTGGCAAATAACACCACTAACGATGTCGCCGGATCTCTCTCTCTCTCTCTTCCCCTAGTCATAATCTGTAGCACATTTGGTTTGGATTCACCGACACATTTGTACGAGAGAGAGAGAGAGAGAGAAGAGGGGGGGGGGGGGGAGGAAGAAAAAAGAGAGGGGGGATTGGGGTGGGTTAGTACATAAAAAATAGGGGTAAAAAAAAAAAAATAAAGAAAAGAAAAAAATTATTTTAAAGGAGGTAAAATGATAGTTTTAAAATTATTTAGATAATTTTTTTAATATTTATCAAAATAGTTAAAAAGATGTAAATATAGAATTACCTCTGTTTTTTAATTTAGAAGTAAAAGATTTATTACTTTATTATTTTTTTTCCCGACAAGTGATCTGTATGATTATCTGTGGGGCCTTTGGAACTTTGCGAAATAAGGGAGTTTCAAAACGAAAAATAGTTATAGGAGGCCGCCTTATCTTGTCGTCTTTGACCACATGCATCATATATCAACGGAATGGGAAATTCAAGGCACATTTCCGCGCGCGCGTGTAAGAATTTTGATACAATTTTCAGGTTAAAAAGAAAAAAAAGGTAGTGTTTGGCAGCCCCCCCCCCAAAAAAAAAAAAAAAAAAAAAAACATGATGATGCAAAAAAAATTGAGCTAACATAAACAAAAAAATTTAGTCGTTGACGCTTCCCGAAATCATATCTTGGTTTATAAATGAGAGAGCCTTTAGATCCATCGTTTGCGAGTGCGAGAGGCATGAGCGCCTTGAAACCATCTGTCCCACCCGACTTCTACTGGGCCTCTTGTCCTGTAAAAATAATGAACCGTCTCTCAATTCATAACTCTATTTTTTTTGGGTAAAACCTGATTTATGTTTTTGATAATAGTTATTAGTATTACACTGGCAACAGAGCATCCGGAGCGGATTCCACGGTTGATACAAGTCTGGAAGAAAAATGAATGACGAATGAGTTTCCATAACATAAACTAGATTCAAATTCATATCAATTGATTCATAGATCTTTATTTACAAATCATCTCATTCAATTTATATGCTGCTTTAGGGGAAAAAAGGGGCAATCCTTCATATTTAATTAAGGCATACTTTGATAAAGTTTTTTTTTTTTGGGAATAAAAATGTAAAATTATTAAAAGTAACATTTGTTTTGAAATATATTTTTAATAATAAAAACATAAAAACATGATTTTAATTATAATTTTCGAAAAAAAATAGTTATTTTGTTTCTTCGATCCTGATATTTTAAAATATTTTGAATCTATTCAAAGAAATTAGATGAACAATTTTTTTTTATATGGATAACATTAAAAGGTGGGGAGGAAATAAACACTAATAAAAAAACTTGTTTTCGGACTGTTTAAAATTGATTAAATTTATGAAACTTATACAATTTTAATCTATATTTCATTTTCTTCAGTTTAATATCGAAATTGATTATTTTTAAGTAAAAAAAATTACATAGTAAGCATTTCATTTGTTTAGTGAACATTCACTAAAAAAAAAAAGAAAAACTCAAAACAACATTTAATACTTAATTTCGTGTATGTTCCCCATATATATTGTCCAAGCGCAAAATGTGACTTAATTTAATGAACATTTACTAAATCAACTTCACTTCATAATCATAATTTTATCTTAATGAATTACTAAGACAATTAACCCAACATATATTTTAACTTAGATTGGTAAATGTTTACTAAAAGCAATTATAAAAGGTACACGATTTCAATTAGTGACTGTTCACTTAATTAATTACTCCCAACACAAGGTAATTTATTTTAGTGACATTCATAAATCAATTCACTAACACAATAAAATATTATTTAATGAATGTTCACTTAGACAATTTCATTAGTAAGCATTTTTTTATTTAAGAAGTATCAAATTATAGTTTTGAATTTCACAAAAACTTTTCAACCATTTGTAAACCGTTTTTAGTGAACATATTTGTTTTTGTTTTCTTGACTATAAAAAAATCAATATAGATATGAAAATGAAGAAGATGAAATATATATTAAAATTTACATTTTCATGATTTTAATACATTGTAAACATTCACAAAATGAGTTTACCTGCTTATTTTCATAATTGGTGAGTTATTAAGGAAGTGACGTTAATCATATCTAGTGAATGTTCACTTTCCAATTTTTTCAACAAAAAAATAATCAATATGGATATCATAATGAAAAAAATGAAATGTCAATTTAATAAATTTAATACATTGTGAACGTTCGCAAAATGAATTTTTTTGTTGCAATTTATTTTTTGTGGGTCGCTAACGACATTTGACTATCTTTTACAATGAGTGACATCAATTGTAAATTAGATGACATGTTGATTTAGGGAAAGATGGAGAGTATTTAATGGCGACTAAAAACTCATATCGAATCATTGATAGTTTTTTCGATGCAACCTACTTAAGTTTTTAGAATTAAACAACAAAAATACCTTTAAAAAAACAAGATTAAAAATAGATAAATAATAAAATATGATAGAATAACGATTTTTCCTCGAAAAAAATTAAAGAATGGGAAGAACAATTTAATTTAAGTTTCAGACGCCTAATTCGTATTATCTCTGGAAATTGTTAACATAATGATCCAACTGAAAGATGAAAGCATTAACATAATGTGTTGATTACGTACTCTTTGCAAACGATGGAGGATTCGCCTAGTGTTTCAAGTTGATCCAGCTCTTCCTGTTCATTCCCAAACTAATCAATTCTAATTCCTTCTTAAATTAAGTATCAACTGCGGTTTAAATAATCCAATTCGATTAATTTTGGAATTCAAATACTGCGAACTAATTCAATTATGCAAATCAAATCGTTCAAAAGTTTGGTCTTAAAAGAAGAAGACGAACCTGGATGAATTGGATTTGCTGATTAAGGTGGGCTATCGCAGCTGCCATCCGATGCTTACCGATGAAACTCGGAGTAGCGGCTGATCTTCGAAGGGGAAGGGGAAGGGACTCTGTTTCTTCTTCGATTTTGTTTCTGGCATCTGTTGGGTCATCTCCTTCAGCTCCTTGTGTAGTGGTTGAGTCCATGAACAACAAATCAACAGTCAAGAGAGAGAAAGAGAGTGCGAGAGGTTTGGAACAAAGTACGAATTAAAAGATGCCGTGTCGTGGTATAAACAAAATATAAAAGGAAAGGGTAGATGAGAATGGTCAAAAGTTGGTATAAACAAAGTATTGTTTAGATATATATATATATATTTTCAAAAAAATTTAATTTCTCAAAAATAGGAAATTTTAACTTGTTTACAAATCTCTCATAAGCCGGGGTGACCAATACCGACTATTGAAAGTTGGGATTAGCAATCTGAGCTTCACCTTTTTTTTTTTTTTTTTTTTTTTTTAAGAGAAAATCGAGATTAAAAATCCTGGTTATATGGTCCCATTTTTTTTTTAGAAAGCTAGGGCTAGGAATCTCGACTTTCCATAGTTAAAATTGGGGTTTGTAACCCCGACTTTTGCAGCGAAGAGCCGAAGGTGTGACCTTCGGCTTCAGGCTAGATGGACTAGAGGTAACACCTCCAGCCCAGTACCCAAAATCCTAATTTTTTTTACCAGTTTAACCTTAAAAAACGAAAAAAATAATTTATAGTGTCATTTTCATTTTATTTTGTCCAGTATTTTTTGCATATAATAGACTTTTAAAGTCTGTTTAATTTGTTTGCATTTACTTGTTTAAAAAAATAATAGAAAAAAATAACTTATAGCGTCATTTCCATTTTATTTACCGTTTTAAAGGAAATCAGTCGGGGTGTGCCCGATTGCTAAAATTGAAATAAAAATCTTCATTTTTTACTCTCTTTTACTTTCGTTGACTGGAGAAAGTGATTTGAATTTGATTTGACAGTGACCATCCTCATATATTGTCCAATTTTTTGCATATAATAGACTTTTAAGGTCTGTTTGGTTTCTTGGAAAATTATTTTTGATTTTTCTAATTGTAATAAGTATTTAATTTTTAAAAATAGCGTTGCAATAATAAATATAAAGCAAAAAAAACATATTGAAATTAAAGGCGATAACAACTAAAAGTAATCATAAAAAGATTTTTTTTTTTACATAAATTAAAAATTGCATAACCCAACATTGAACTTTTGTAGCTAGATAACAAAATAGTTTTATCAAATCATTTGTAATGAATAGCTCCATCTTCATAATCGGATAGTTTTGGGTCATTTGTGTATCGTGGATCGGTAGAGAACTTTGACATCTACTCATTTGCATCTGGAGCATTACTCTTCTGAATCTTGCGAAGTTTTTGTTTCACATGAATCCGTTTCTTCATTTGTTTTATCTTTCGTTTCAATGTGCGATAAAGTTTGTCGATGTTATCCGGTTTGTTTTTCAAAAAATTGAGAGAGCTTAATTTCGAAATCTTGAGGTGGTACAGGTGAGACCTTACCTCATATAAGTTTCTCTTTGCCATTAGCATTGGCCATTGTAAATTATTTTTCTCTTCATTATCCTTGTCCTATTCGGTATAGTTGTAGATATCGTGGTAACGACATTTGACCCAACGAACAATGTGTTTGAAAGAATCACCGTGTATTAAGAAAGTCCGTTTTCGAGTAATGGGATTCAACAATACGCCAAAGAGATCGAGTTGTCGTTGAACACCTTGTTATGATGTAACACTGTGTAATGAATTGGGGGTAACACGGCTTATCTCGGGTGTCATACCATACTAGTGGGCGTTATTGTTGGACTTCGCTCCAATATACAACCTTTGACCGACGTATCCGAATTTCATACTATGTACCGATCTCATCTTGGTACTTAGCATTCTCTCTTCCCTAAACTTTCCCTAGTGCAATGGATCTTCATTAGTTCCTTATCCTTACCTCTGTTATTTCTTGATCTGCTTTCCATTTGAATTGATATTTGTATTAGTAATAAGAATGGGGAACAGAGATAAATGTGATATGAACGTGAGTTGTTTAGCATGGTTTGACGTATATATATATATATATATATATATATATATATGTAAATTTTGGTGCCAAACCACTTTCCCGCCAACAAATTTCCGGCAAAAGAAAAAAAAAAAAAACTACATTCAATTGATACACTCATATTCCACCAACAAATATCCCGCTGAAACATGTCCCTCTAATATTCTTTCATTTTTTCCGCCAACCAATTTCCTACCATTTTACTCCCCATTTCCTGCCAATTCTCTACCTATTTTCCACCCTAACTTTCGTATAAATAATAACAGTCTGGGTTCTCATTTTAGTCACCTTAGTTCATTATTAGCAACGTGTATTATTAACATCAAACATTGTTTAGTAGTATCGACCTTGTTTCAGTTTGTACCAGAAGAGAATGAATAAAATTTATTAAAAAGACTATAGTGAATGTTTCGAAATATATATATTTATTATTACTTTTTTTGTTTTCATTTCTAGTTTGATTGATGGTTGTTTTTGAGGGAGTGTAGACATGATATTTTGACTGTCCTGCAAAAAATTTATTTTATAATTTATTTTATTTTATTTTTTAAAAAATACAAAAAAAAAAGAAAATTGAAAAGAAAATAAAAGAAAAGGACAAGGAAGAAAAGAAAGAGGAAAATCAAATATGAAAAATGGAAAAAATAGAAAAAGAAATGAAGAAAAAAAAGGAAGAGGGTGAGAGAGAGAAAATAAAAGAGAGGAAGGGGGGGCACTATTGGCCCAGTAAGAGAAAGAGAGAGAAATAAAGAGAGAGAGGAGGAAATGGGCCTCGCATGATACTAGAGAGAGAGAAGGGCAAAAAGAAGGGGCCCACCATAGCCATATCAGAACACAAAAAGCACAAAAAAGGGCAAAAGTAAAAGACAGTGAAGGGAGGGCACATGTCTACACGTGCTCGAGTCTAGAATTTTTTATTTGTTTTTTCCTTTTTCTTCTTTTCCCTGTCTAAATTGGACTGGGCTTAGGAGGCTGTCTAAGGTTTTCTAGGGTTTCTAGGGTTTCTAGGGTTTTTTCATTCCCCATCATTTTCTATAAATAAGACTCTCCTCCTCCTAATTTATTCATTTAGAAATTGAGAGAAAAAACCTCTTAGAAAGTGATTCTTAGCAAGTGCTCTTTCGGGAAACCGTCTGTGAGAAAGAAAAAACCAGAGCATGAGGAATATTGGCCAGAACAAGTATGTTTTCTAATTTCTAATTTCTAATTATTCTTTATTATTTCTTTTGTTTCTCGCAATTAAAATTCCTTCAAGTTTCTTTCTTTTGTAATTGTACGATGACTCGATGAAAATGCTGTGACGGGGTTTCCTGTTCTCAATCTGAACCCCTGAGCGTTAGACGAGGACACCATTTATCTTGTTTTTTTTTTTTTTTTTTTTTAAATATTATATTCTTCTTTATCTTTATTGAAATTCCTAAAAAAAATAAAAATTAAAAAATAAGTCGTCCAATGATCTGATGAAAATGCTGAGATAGGTTTCTCTTGCTTAAACTTAATCTCCAAGTGTTAGGTGAATCATGTTTTCATTCTTTATTTATTTTTTATTTTTCATTTTTCCTTTGTTATAAAAAAACCCTAAAAGATAAAAAAAAAATATAAAAATTCAAAAAAAATAATAAAATCTTAGTTTGTAAGTATTAATCCTTACAAACCTTAGGATGAATCCGACAATTCGATAAATCGTGGGAGAGTTTTCCGTAACCTCGTTTCAATTCCTCAACTAGAGTGGAATTTAGAAATGATTGGTTTTAAGAAATCTCTTTCCTTGATAAACCTTTTCGTGAGATTTCGCTTAAGTTTTGAAAATATTAATTCTGACCAACTTGTTTTCGCGATCTTTCCTCGATTCTTATCTCCATAGAATTTGAGGGAATTTTAAATCGGGATTTTCTTGAATTAATTGGTAAAACTTAAAATAGACATCATTTGTATCTATCTAACTTATTTATCATAAACAACATGTTTAGGACACTTTCACCACTTATCTCTTTTTTATTTTTGATTACTTTCATAATCCATATTTATCTTTTGTATCATTGAGATAGAATGTTGAGGATTCTTTCATCACATACACTTTTTATATTTCATCCTATATAGGTTCTTTTAGACTTCATAATCCTTGCCACTTAGTTACTACACGTACACCACTTGTACTTTTCATATATATTAGATAATTAAATCATTGCTACGCATAATCACATCAATTCATGTAGTTTTCTTGATTTATTCCCATGTTCATACCATTTTACATTGACATGTTTAATTAAAATGATTATTGCATAAAAAATCATATAAGTAGTTTTTAGGTCACTTTTCCATAAATAAAATAAAATTCTTATTATGTTAGTTTTTGCATTCATACTTTATACATTTTTACTTATTTTAGTTACCCATTTAAATTAAAAAAATCCCTTAGAAACTGTTGATGTCAAATTCTGGTCGACACCAACAGTATAGTCCAGTCAGCCCTTAGGGGGCGTTGGAAAGCCCTGTGATGGAGATTGTGGGTCCGGGTAGCTTTTTATCCGTGAAAAACCCTCTAGTCGAGAAGAGGAAAGCCAAGATTGGGAAGAGGTTGTGGGCCTTCTGAGTTGAGAAGAGGAGGAGCAGTTGGCTATACGATTTTTGGAGGTATGAATCAGTACTCGAATGAACAAAAATTCTGATGTTGAGTAGTCCCGGGAATAACGATCACCTGGAGACTTGCACAAAGGACTTACCTGGTTTTTCCCGGTGTGTCCCCTCCGGCGTGAGAATCAGCGTACGGTGGAAAAAATGTGATTTGTCGAGAAGAGGGAAGAGATAGAGAGAGAGAGAGATTAGTGAGCTTATTGCATCTATCTTTGGGCAATTGTATGCCCATCCTATTTATAGGCAAGGTAGAGATTGGTTTTGGAGCCAACGCAGGGTTCAATGCCTCTTTAATGATGACATTACGGTGGCCACTTGATTTCTAGCCAATGAAAGCATGCCAAGAGGCCTTTTTCTTGGCCACATTTGAGAGATATTTTAGTTTGGGAAGAGGGTCACCATGATAAGCCTGGCTATTTTGGGATAATGTGGGATATTTTGGGAGAAGGTGGGATATTTTGGGGGAGTGTGGGATATTTTGTGGGGTTTAAAAGATGGAAAGCTGAAATAGGCCAAGGAAAAACGGAGGAGGGCATTACCCTGCTGCGGCCGGGGTGAGGAGAGAAGTTATTGTCCTTCCTGGGTGGATGGAGACGAGAAGGGGGTACTACTTCAGCGGAGGACACCGAGATGGGGAATATCTGCCCATCCCGGTGGTGACTTGCGAATTACCCTAGGTAATGTTGAGCTCTTTGGGGGGACTGGTACGGTGAAAGAGATTCCCCTTCTCAGTACATTTCCTATACTTAGCCTAGGGTGTGCTTCGAGCTTTGGATCTTATAGGAAGTTGAGCACACGTGGAGGTCTTCAATTAGGTGCGTTTGAGTAATCATTTTTGCACTCATCAGTAGTCCTCCAGTCCCTAGTGTTGAGAAGAAGTTTTGAGAGACTGGGGACTCTAGAGTGAATATTTTTTAGAGTTTTCATGTTGCTATTTGAGTGTTCTGAGGTGTTTGAGACCTTTTTCAACCTTTTCGGAGCACTGTGCATGGAACATGCCAATTTTTTAGGAAGAGGGTGGGCGATTCTGGGATGGAACGATTGATCCGAGCACGGTGAGGACGACTTGAAAAGTTAAACGGGCGGCCCAAGAACAATAATGAGTGGCCCGCCCTAGATTGGCGTGAAAGGCTACGAACGGTAATGCACGCGTCCTCTCACATCGCATCTCTCTGCTGGTGCCTCTTTGGTGGCGCCCCTTTAGTGGCGCCTCTTTAATGTGAGCGAGCGTGCTGCCTACCAAATCTCCTGTGAGAAGACACGTAGCTTCACGGTTCCAGCATGGTGTGCCTTTCCTAAGCGCCTTCAAGGTACTACTGAGCGTGATGGTTGGGATGGACAAGTATCCCCACTATATAAAGGAGGCCATCTGAACTTCCTTCTCATTTTTTTCACGATTTTGACTTGGCGGAGCACCAACTTCTGCCAGGTAACTCATTTTTTCCAAAATGTCTGTTTCTTTTTCTTCTTTTGGTACTGGGTCCGCGTTAGGGTCTGCCACTTTTAGGCAGGCACTGAACATTCATTTCTTTTGTCAGATCAATCCCCTTCTTGCCTTACCTCTTTGCTCAGCGATACGAACAGGATCCTCAGGCAGTGCAGAGCCCTCCGTCCGTCATGGTGACGACGATAGTGTTGGTTCCAATAGTGGCCCAACTATGAAGACGGTTCTGAGCCCAAGTAATGAAATTAAGATGTGGGAAGAGGCGATGTTGGGAAATAACCCCATTTGGGAGATCGAAACGGTAATGACGGAGAAGAAAATTCAAAAATCTCGGAGCCTTTATACCATCCCTGAGGGGGTGGTGACTCGGCTCCCTCGTCCAGAGGACAGGGCTTGTGTCCCGCCCGAGGGGTTCATTACGGTGTACATAAAGCATTTGCGTGGAGGTTTACGATTCCTGATCTATCTATGGATTTGGACCCTTTGCGTAGAGTACAAGTTGTGTCTATCACAACTTACTCCTAACTACATCCGGGCCTTCATGGCCTTTTTTATTATCTTCAAGATTGAGGGACTGGAACCGTCCCTAGAATTGTTTAAATCTTTATTCTTTCCAAAATCCATGCCCTTTGGGAAGGGGCGGTGCAACGTTGCTTCACGGAAGCAATTTCTTGTGGGCTTAGAAGAATCGGTAAAGAATTGGAAACCCCAGTACTTCTTCTTGGGAGGAGATATCTGGGAATTCGGTCCTGATGAGGAAAGGGTCAACCTCATTCCCAAGGAATAGGGTGTTGTAGGTGAGTATGTCCCCATCTATGAGTGTTCTGCTTTTTTATTAATCTGCTTGTTTCTTATCTTGTCTTGGTTTTTGAAACAGTTCTGCAGAAAGCAAGCGGGAGAAGGGTAAAAACCCAATGCCTTGATCAAACAAAAAAGGGAGATCATCTGGGGGACGAAGTACAAGAACGTGAACAAATTACTGGAATCGACGTTATAATGACATCACTTTTATTATGCACTAGGGCTTTCTATTCCAGAGATTGAGGGGGATACCACAAATGGTAAAGTTTTCCCTTCTCGGAAATTATTTTTGTGTGTCCAAAATTTTTTGTTGCTTGCCACTTATTCACCCCCTTGCACTTTGTTGGCAGAAATGGACAAGATTGCACTAGCATGGCTGTTGAGGGAAAGGGCCGCAGCTGCGAAGGCAGAAGCGGAGAAAAAACGAGGCCCCCTTCTCAAGCGGAGGTCCCCCAAGAAGGGACTACCGAGGAGGAGGAGGGAACTGACAAAGGAAGCTCAGTTGGAGAGGCCCCTTCCGAGACAAGGAGCTTGTCGAGGTGGATCACAAGTAGAGAGCAACAACGACAAGAAGTCGAAGCTACTGCAGGAAATGATGTTCTGCCACGACCTGAACAGATGCCCACATCCTTGTTCTGGAAGGGCAGCCTGGGGGCCGGTTAAGAAAAATGAAAGAGAAAGGTAGGGCAGTCCGGAGCAGAGGGGGCTAAGAAGGCAAGGGCTGAGGGGGCCTCCGCAGCCCCCCAACCAAGCAAGGTCTCTGTCCCAAGACTAGCCCTGACCTGAAGCACCAGCACTCTCCTTGAGTAGGGATTCATGGAACATCTAGAGATGTTGTCTTCTTATATCAACCACATCATACCGCCCAGGAACAAAGAAAGAATCAGTGCCGAGATGGACGCACAGATCTTTGCGAAGCTGGAAAGGGATGCAATGCTTGTAAGGTTAAGAAGAAATTTTATTTGGGAATTTATTGAAACTTTTCTTCAAACAACTTATACGACCAGCTTCCCCCTTGGTTTTGTCTTGTAGGTGCTGTCCAAAGTCTCCTTCCTTTCGAGCCGTATCAATGCTGCCCATGAGAGAGAGCAAAAACTTGATGAGGAACGCAGATAACTCTTTGCCCAACACAAGGAACATGTGGAGCAAGCAAGATGGTGGCCGCAATTTAAGCGTTGCCACTTTCAACGCAAGTGTACATATCAAGTTTTAATATAATGGACCTTTCGGTCGGGTATCGTATCCACAGGGATTGGTTGAGATTACTATCGAGTACCGCGATTGTCATAACTTAACTTTATCTAGGCGCTAAAAATGGAATATAAAATTAAATACTAATACTAAAATACTAATTTAACTATATTAATACTATATTAAGATAGTTTTGAGAGAATAGATTGTCTAGGGATTAGTTTTATATACGAATACGTGTTCGGTCTCATTTTAGTTTATGTTAACGGCGTTCGACTTATATGACAATCTCACTTTGTAAACTCCTCTGCCACCTCTCCCAAGTGTAAGATGGGATGGGAGAATACGCGAATTCGTGGTAATGAAGAAGTCCCCCTCAACATCTTAACGACTCTAGGTCGCGTGAGTCTTGCCCCAACGTCATTGATTACACACGATCCAACTATTTCCCGGGTTATTGGATTGTCGCGTTGTGTTTACCTTATCGACAATCTCAGTTCTAAAACTCCACCGCCACCTCTATCGAGTATAATATAGGGGAATACATGACTTTGAGTCAACGAAGAAATCTCCCTCAACGTCTTAATGACCCTAGGTCACGTGAGTCTTGCCCCAACGTCATCGATTGTCCACAATCCAACTCCCTCACGGGTTATTGGATTGTGGTGTTCATTTATTCTAGTCCGAATTTGGGATTTATCAAACCCCATATTCTCATAACATCATTCTAGGCCTGATAAACAAACAATACTGGATACACAATCAAAATAACGAAGAATATCTACAAACGAAACATAAACTCAACTAAACAACGTATTCATAAATTTATTAATAATCCCTAAACAACCTATGTTTAGCCAATGGCCATAACCATGTATACAATGTAAAATGGCATAAACATGCTCAACAACTACCAAAATGAAGAAAATAAAGAAAAGAAACGAATGACTTAGCCGATATCCAAAGAATTTGAGCTAAAACAGTTGATCGATCGCTTCCTCCTTTATCTTCTACCTTGGGTTGAGAGCTCTCCCTAAAAAATCTCTCAAACTCACCCTAAAAATATAGCCTAAGGGGTTTGGGGGGGGGGGGGGTGATTCCACCGGAAGAGAGGAAGAGAGGAAGGGTTTAAATAAGCAAAATATCTAATAAAATATCTTAAGATTGTACAAAGCTGACCGCTGCAGTAGGGGGATTCACCGCCTCCGCGGTGAGTATGTCAGTTTAATGTTTGCCTAGGCGGTGGAGTAGGCGGTGGACTTGGTGACATCCTGCATTGTCACCGCTGCGGTGGTGGATCTTTGCGCCGCGACGGTGGACGTTCAACAAGAATTGGTGCACTCTGCATTTTCACCGTCTAGGCGGTGGTCTAGACACCTAGGCGGTGGGCTATTGTTTTCAGATCTTGCCTCTTTGCTTGTTTTTCCACCGTTCTTCGACTGTTCTCGATACGATTTCATCGTTTATGCTCCGATTTCATACATTTTCACCCCACACACCTGTTTTAATACAAAAAGAAAAAAAACACATTAAAATGTATTAAAATGTAATAAACGTACTCGAAAACTAACAAATTTGGTTTAAAAATATATAGGTAATTTACACGTATCAAATACTCTCAAACTCGAAATTTTGCTAGTCCTTGAGAAAAACAACCACACAATACAAGAAAATATAAATACTAATTACGAAATTGATAACTAAAAATGAAAAAAAACACTAAAAAAAAAAAAGTGTAAGCTTTGATTATCATCTACCGGCCGAAAGATTTTCCCTCATCGGCCCCCAATCCTATCAAGTTCAAGTATAAATCACAACATGTGGTGTTCTAGAATTTCAACATTAAAAAATAGTAAGCGCCATTCTAGTTCCTGTATAAGTGTGTATGTGATTAAACTTAAATATACAACTATCCATTGATTAGATGAGATTATCCCTCAATATAGTTCATGACTAAAACCTTTAAGGTATAGGGAATCCATACGCCTGACCTGGGATCTATTCTCCACTAATGTAGGCTCGTAGGTTTAAAAAGATTAATAGGGCTTGGATCGGTTTTGGGAAAATGGCCAAGGGTAAATTTGAATACAAAATGAGTTAACGTCGTTAACTTAACGTTACCCAAGGCACATCGCTTATACTCATACTCGAACCCCAGTAGAAAAATTGTAAACAATCCCAAACAATCATTTTAGACCAACGTATTCACTTGTCAAAAGAAATGTAATTTTTTTTTCAAACACACCCCCAAACTCATTCGAATTTCTACAATTTAAGGAGTGTGCAAAAAATTATTAAGTAACATACCCCCATTTGTATTCAAATTTCTACAATTTTAGGAGTGTGCAAAAATGATTAAGAAAATGACAAGTGAATACACTAATACCGAACCATTCTGAAGTTCGCCCTAAACCCAATCGCTCACATCAAGTAGCATATATGAATGCTAACTTGATTCACTCAAATGTGACTTTAATTAGGCAATATAGATTTGGACAAAAATCAATTGGCCAGGGAATTTATTCATATGTTCAGAATTAAATTGGCATTTAGGCTTTGACAGGGTAACGAGGGATAATGATATTGCATGGTAGTCTTCAAAAGGCTCAAGCGATTAAATGAATACCTAAATCATATCTCCTAAACAACCTCACTTAGGATTTTACCTTGAATTTTCCCCAAATCAAGTTCTAGAATCCCTATTGTCATGAAATTGAGTAAAGGATAATCGGTTTCAAATCAATTAGATAATTCTATATTGAGTTTATGTGCTCATGCATTTAGGATCTACAGTATGTTAAGCACACAGAACACACATGAATGAGCATTACGCTCAACCTCAATAAACAATCAGGGGACAGACTCATCATCGGGTAAAGGCCCAGATGACGTCAAAACTCTATACAAAACAGCAATTAAACTAAACAAACTAATCCTAAACAATCATGCATACGATAAAAACAGTAAAACTTAACTAATAACATAAACACATACTAAAAACATACTACACATCACCACCAACTTAACACAGGCATTGCCCAGAACGACCCATCAGCAACCCCAATGATAGTATATAGCATGATATTAAAGACAGGGGTTTAGAACACATACCTGGGAGGCGAGAGAATCTCACATCTGACTCAAGTCGACGGAGATGGATCTAATTTATTTTTTTCCTTGGGTTACCTTCCAAGAAGCGCTTGGTTTAATGTCCTCAGCCCGACACATGCCCTCAAGACTGGCAAGATGTTGCAATGAAATAAATGCAAGAGTACTTGTTGATCTAACATCTTCAAGCATCCTACAAGAAAACGAAAACAAAACTACAAAGAAAAATTATAAACACTAAAAAATGCATAAATTAAAATCAAGTTATTTACTCACAATATCAATAATAATCTAAAACACAATCCCCGATAATCGTTATAAAAAACTTGGTGGTTATCGCCGAAAACTGAATTCGACAAACCAATCCCCGGCAACGGTGCCAAAAACTTGGTGGCCGCAATTTAAGCGTTACCACTTTTACCGCAAGAGTAAAAATCAAGTTTTAGTATAATGGACCTTTCGGTTGGGTATCATATCCACAGGGATTGGTTGAGATTACTATCAAGTACCGTGATTGTCATAACCTAACTTATCTAGGCGCTAAAAATAGAATATAAAATTAAATACTAATACTAAAATACTAATTTAACTATACTAATACTATATTAAGATAGTTTTGAGAGAATAGATTGTCTAGGGATTAATTTTGTTTACGAATATGTGTTCGGTCTCGTTTTAGTTTATGTTAACGATGTTCGACTTATCTGACAATCTCAGTTCGTAAACTTCTCCGCCACCTCTCCTAAGTGTAAGACGGGGGAATACGCGACTTCATATCAATGAATAAGTCCCCCTCAATGTCTTATTGACCATAGGCCGTGTGAGTTTCGCCATAACGTCATTGATTGCACACGATCCAACTCCTTCCCGGGTTATTGGATTGTCGCATTGTGTTTACCCTATCGACAATCTCAGTTCTAAAACTCTATCGTCATCTCTCCCAAGTGTAAGACGGGAGAATACATGCATGACTTTGAGTCAACGAAGAAGTCCTCCTCAATGTATGAACGACCCTAGGTCACGTGAGTTTTGCCCTAACGTCATCGATTGTCTATAATCCAACTCCCTCACGGGTTATTGGATTGTGTCATTCGTTTATTCTAGTCTGAATCCGGGATTTGTCAAATCCTATATTCTCATAACATCATTCTAGGCATGATAAACAAATAATACGACATACACAATCAAAATAACGAAGAACATCCGCAAACGAAACACAAACTCAACTAAACAACGTATTCATAAATTTATTAATAATCCCTAAACAACCTATGTTTAGCCAATGGCCATAACCATGTATACAATGTAAAATGATGTAAACATACTCAACAACTTCCAAAATAAAGAAAACAAATAAAAGAAATGAATGACTTAGCCGATATTTGAAGAATTTGCGCTAAAACTGTTGATCGATCACTTCCTCCTTCATCTTCTACCTTGGGTTGAGAGCTCTCCCTCAAAAATCTCTCAAAATCACCCTAAAATATAGCCTAAGGGGTTGGGGGGGTGATTCCATCTGAAGAGAGGAGGAGATGAAGGCTTTAAATAGGCAAAATATCTAATAAAATATCTTAAGACTATACAGAGCTGACCGCCGTGGCAGTGGGATTCACCACCGCAACGGTGAGTATGTCGATTTAATGTTCACCTAGGTGGTGGACTTGGTAACATCCTGCATTGTCACCGCCACGACGGTGGATCTCAGTGCCGCGACGGTGGACGTTCAGCAAGAATTGGTGCACTTTGCATTTTCACCGCCTAGGCGGTGGGCTGCTGTTTTCAGAATCTTGGCTCATTGCTTATTTTTCCACCGTTCTCCAATCGTTCTCGATACGATTTTATCATTTATGCTCCGATTTCATACCTTTTCACCCCACACAAATGTTTTAATACAAAAAGAATAAAAACACATTAAAATTTATTAAAACGTAATAAACGTACTCAAAAACTAACAAATTCGGTTTAGAAACATATAGGTAATTTACACCCATCACAAGACAATGGAACGAACATAGGAAAATCATGGCAGCTGTTGAGGAAAGTGCCAAGGAAGAGGCCAGGAAGGCCATTGAGGAGAAATCAACCCTAGAATCCCTTTGCGGTAGGCTCAAGGATGATTTTGCTGCTGTTGAGGAGAAAATTGAGGAGGTAAAAAGAGAACTCGAAGCTGCCATTTTCTAGGCCAGGGAAGAGGCCATAAGTGAGTAGAAGAATTCTCTTGATTTTGAGGAGGTAAAGATGCTGATAGTCGCTGAGGTGGTAGAAAGTGGTAATAGGTATACTATCCAAAGTTTTCGTTGGTAAAATCCTAACTTTTCAATGGACGACATAGGAATGGATTACTCAGATGCTGAGAATGAAGACCCCGGGATGGGGGATGTTGTGGTGGAAGGAGAAGGTAAAGAAACATTGGAGACGGCAGTTGGTGCCAAGATGGGGGGGAACTGGAGTTGATCATAGAAGTGCTAAAATCGCTATGGGGGTAGTAAATACCGGCATGGGCAAAACGGGTACCTTTCTAGGGAACCTTACTGCCGGGCAAGATGAACCCCCTGTTGGTTGAAGTGAAACGGCTCCATCTCCCCTCAACCAAGAAGAAACTTCAGCCCCCTAGCTATGATCTAAGAAAAACCTGAACCCAACATGTTTTTTTTTTTTTTTTTTTTTTGTTGTTGTTTTTGTTTTTTTTTTTTTTTTTGTGTGTGTGTGTGTGTGTGTTTGGTGCCCCAACCCTTTTTTTCCTGAATGAGGGCCTTTTTGGAATGGGCATAGGGACCCCTTCTTCCTGGGACTGTAATTTGAACGGTGAATGAATAGATTGATATTTACTTATCTTTTCCTGGTGGATTATGAATACTTGCATTTTTCTCTCTCTGCTCCTTTGATCTTTGTGAATGCATGCCTCAATACATATTTGTTTTCATCTATCTTTTTTGTCAAGGGGGAGTGACTTCTTTGAAAACAGAGAGGGTTCTCCTTTACGGCGGTGGAACTTTGCCGTCATCCTTGTCTTGGTCATGTCTAGATTATTGGAGGCGGCCTTCACTTAGGAAATGTACTTATAAAATTAGAAAGTTGTTTTGAACTTGTTTTGGAGAAGGATCTGAGCCCCTGCTCTGTCAAATTTGTAGACTTGATCACTAGGGAGATGATTTGACCATCACGTCCCCTTCTCGGTTGTTTTTGGAGACTTGGTCAGTTCGAGCCATAATACGTGCTTTTTTCTTGATTTCGGAAAAAAAAAACTGTTGTGATCTTTTGCCTGAAAAAATTCAAGTTTCAAGACCCCTTGTTGCTTAACCTTACGCCTCTTCTCGGGTAGACGACTGAGAAAAAATTCCTGAAAGTATCGTTCTTCCTCTTCTTGGGAGGTTTACTCCCCAGAAGAGATCGTCTTTCTTCTTGATTTCGAAAAAAACCTGTTGTGATCATTTTCTTGAAAAAATTCAAGTTTCAAGATCCCTTATCGCTTAACCTTGCGCCTCTTCTCGGGTAGACGATTGAGAAGAAATTCCCGAAGGTATCATGCTTCTTCTTCTCTGGAGGTTTACTCCCCAGAAGAGATCATGCACCCCTCTTCTCGAGGGACACAATTTCATGCGATTTCACCATATCCACAGCCTCTTTGCCCCCCAACCTAGTAGCCGATCAGAGATTGGGTGGTAGGTTAAATGTCCAGGGGTGGTATTAGTGTGAAATTTGGCCCTCGCAGTCCCTAGGGAGGGTGACCTCAGGTTGGCCCTCTGTAGCTGGTCATAGGTGGGTTCTCCTTATTAGGTCTTATTTCCGAGCACGTTCAGTTATCCCAAAATTGTCCTGCCAGGGACATTCTCCCTTTATGTCACCTAAGCTAGGCTTGGTTGTAAGGGGTGAGATGTTTATCTATAGGTCCTCAGACCCAATCGATGTTCTGCTGTAGGAGGACGATAGCTATTTGTCCTCAGGCTCCAAACAATCGATCTGTGGAGAGGGTCCGATTATACCCTTGACGTAGCACGTCAGGATGAGGTTTGTAATGGAGATTACCCTCGATGCTGTGCAATGAGATACCATTTGGCTTAAAGGTAGACATGGGGAAACGACACGGCTTTGTCCGAGATGGGACGAGGGCTGCTCATCCCGACTTTACTTGCATTTTGGAGAATGGTGGAGAGGGCTGCTAATCCCAAACCAGGAATGGGATAGGGGATGCACTTCACCGCCACTAATAAAATTTGCAGAATAGAGTGATAGTTGATAGTTGATCAAAATAGAGCTTCCATTCATAAGGAGACATGTTACAAACATTGAAAAAATAAAAATAAAAATTTACAAGTCCATTGGCACTTCTTTTTCGGGGTAATATCGCTTTAAGTGTTTTGCATTCCACGGGTGCCTTAGGGGGACACCCTTCTTAGTTTATAACTCATAAGTACCAGGGCAGGCAATACGGGTGACGCGATATGGCCTTTCCCGGGATGGAGCGAGTGTACCAACAACCATATCCTTGGTGGCTAGGGTTACTTTATGGAGGACAAGGTCTCTAATATTAAATGATCGAGGATAGACCCTTCTATTGTAATATCTAGCCGTAGTTTGCTGGTAAGCTGCTTGTCGAACATGTGCGCGTTCTCTCTCTTCCTCAAGTAAATCAAGGTTAAGGGCTAAAGAAGCGTTGTTTTCATATTGGTTGAAAATCATCGCTGTCCAAGAAGAGGGCATGCCAACCTCGGTAGGGATTATCCCTTCTAACCCGAAGGTCATTGCGAAAGGAGTTTCTCCCATGAGGGTTCTTGTTGTGGTGTGGTAAGCCCAGAGGACAGGGTATACATCCTCAACCCATCTTCCCTTTGATCTATCAAGTCTGGTTTTGAGTCCGTGGAGAATGGTGTGGTTAGTGACTTCTACTTGTCTGTTGGACTGGGGGTTCCCTAGAGAGGCGAAGTAGGTCTGAATCCCTAGCCCGATGTAGAATTCCATTAAGAGGTTGTTGTCTAAAACAATAGCCCTAAGTATGCCAAAGCGACACACAACATTTTTCCATACGAAATCTCAGATCCTTTCCTTTGTGATTCGTGTAAGTGGTTTGACTTCTACCCATTTCATGAAATAGTTGATGGTCACAATGAGAAATTTTCTTTGCCCGGTCCCTTGGGAAAATGGACCGAGAAGGTCAATGCCTCACTGGGCGAAGGGCTATGGACCTGTTTTGGGGACGAGAATGGTAGGGGGTTGTTGGAGATGAGGGGTGAATCTCTAACATTTATTGCATTTCTTGATAAACTCCATAGAGTCTCTGTCTATATCCGGCCAGAAGTATCCGTGACGAATGAGCTTGTGAACCGTGGACCTTCCTCCAGAGTGGTTTCCACATAGTCCTTCATGAACTTCTTTCATAACATAGTCAGATTCCTCAGGCCTAAGACAACGTGAATAGGGACCCGAGAAGGATCTTCGGTAAAGCACTCCATCGATGATGGTGTATCCTGATGCCCAATATCGCATACGCCTTGCCTCTGCTCGGTCAGAGAGGAGTGTCCTGTGTAGGATATATTCCTTTATTGGGTCCATTCAGGTTGGTGCATTGGAAAGAGCACATATGGTGGCAACTTGATCGGAGATGGCGGTGCTCCGTTTCAAGGTGAATTCCATAGCAGAGGCTAGGTTGGCCAAGGCGTCAGCGTGTCAATTCTCTTCCCAAGGGATTCGGCGCACTTGGATTTTCTCAAAATTTTCCATAAGTGCTTTTACCCTGCCGAGATAGGCGGACATACTAGGGTCCTTGGCCACATATTCATCGTTGACTTAGTTCACGATGAGTTGTGAGTCGCGAAAGATGTGTAAGTTTTTGGTGTTGAATTCTCGTGCTAATCTGAGTCCCTTAAGAAGGGCCTCATACTCTGCTTCATTATTGGTAGTTCTAAATCTGGGTCGGAGTATGTATTTAATTTCTTCTTGATCAGGGGCTACCAGAACCATGTCGGCCCCACAGCCCCCCATATTGGAAGAACTATCAGTGAACAGCTACTAGGTTTCTAGAACAAAATCGTCGTTTAGTTCGGGATGAGTAGGTGCCCCTTCCGGGATCAACGCCTCTGCCGAGTTGGGATGGGGCTCCAGCCGGGAAGAGTCATGACCATACGGGATGGGCTCTTCAAGAAAAGTCATTTCAGTAATAAAATTGGCCAGGATTTGTCCCTTGATGGCTGTCTTCGGTCGGTATTTAATATGAAATTGTCCAAGTTTAAGGCTATATTTCATTAGTTAGCCGGAAACATCAGGCAAGTACAAAACTTACCGCAAAGGTTGGTCAGTGAGCACAATGATCACATGAGCTTGGAAGTATTGCCTCAATTTCCGTGATGCGACGAGAAAGGCATAGGCCAACTTCTTAAAGCGTTGATATCTGGTTTCAACATTAGTCAACACTCGACTTACATAATACACAGGCAGTTGAACCTATTCCTTTTCCCGGATCAGCACTGTATTGACTGCAGTACTTGAAGCAGCTATATACATGAACAGTTCCTCCTCGTTCTTGGGTGTACTCAACAGCGGCGCCGAGGAGAGGTATGCCTTAAAGCTCTTGGAAGGCAGCCTCACATTCATCTGTCCACTAAAAGGTTTTATTGCCCTGCAAAACTTTCAAGAAGGGTAGGCATTTTTTTGAATATCGTGAAATAAAGCGATTCAGGGCGGCTAGCCTTCCAGTGAGCATTTGGACTTCCTTTTTTGCTCGTGGAGAGTTTATTCCGAGAACAACACTGATTTGGTCAGGATTGGCATTGATTCCCCTTTGAGTCACCATATAGCCCAAGAATTTCCCTACTGAAACCCCAAAGATACATTTAGTGGGGTTCAGTTTCATGCGGTGAGCTTGGAGTTTGTTAAAGCAGTTGTGGAGATGGTTGAGATGATCACACGTTTTAGTGCTTTTCACGAGCATGTCATCAATGTAAACTTCCATTGTCAAGCCAATATCCTTCTTAAACATTTTGTTGACGAGTCTCTGGAAGGTAGCCTCGACGTTGTGATTAGGGTGACCCTTTCTTTCTCCAATTCTGCTCCAAAACACACCGTTTGATTCAGTTAACCTATTACTTTTATTGATTGACTGAATTGAACCTTAAATACACATTTTTATACTTTAGACCTTATTTTCAATTAGGTTAATTATCATTTTCAATTTCATATAAGGAGCACATATCAAATCTTTAAATAGAATCCTAAATTCTATCATATCAATATCAAAACACACATAAAGATAACTCGTTTAATAGTGTCGTGTGTGATCCTAATTCAGGTTGTATTAAGAGTATAAAAATATCAAGTTTTTTTCACACAATTTCTTCAAGGTTTTTACAACTTTTCATTTATTCATTACGTCCATCTTTGCACTTTTTATATTTTCTTCATGATGTCTTGAACTTAATCAATTATATGGAACTCTTTTTCTTAAATACTCAACAAACACATTAGTTCTACAAAAATATCAACATTTAATTGTTCCTCAAAACCTAGGGATCAATAGGGTATAAAAAAAAAGTGAAAACCAAATCAAGAAATTTCAAATTCTTCTTTCGGTTAATCTGAACAACCATTCTTAAAAAAATTATAACAATTAGTAGAAATATAAAAAAATAAAATATGAAACTTGTTGCAAATGAAACTAAACTCAATGAGGATCATTTTAGGTTATTATATTTCATGGTTCAAACTTTATATGGTACCTTTATAGACCCTGAAATGTAGCTAAATATAATCTTGTAAGATTTTGACAACTTTGTTTATTGAACTTCGAAAAATCATAACTAAATGTAGAAAAAACAAAATTTGGTCATTCAAAGTGAGTTTTAACTCTTGGGAGGTTTATTTTCATAGAAAAATATAAAAAGATCAGAAAAAGATTTTCAACTATGGTGTAATGAGTGAGAAACATGACTGCTCATAGTAAATTGCCCTCATGTCTTCTAAAAACAAATACTTTTTTTTTTAATAAACTAAACAATATAGGCATGCTCTCACAACGCATCATACCCCCTGAATAAATAATATGATATTAAGAGTATACACATAAAGTGATGATGTTATTGAAATAATGTTTAATCTTTACTTTCAACAACTGGGTGAGTTGAAGTAGGGTGATTCAAGATTGCTAGGTGACCACCCATATCTCGAGGTAGGGAATTCTATTCATTCTCTAATGTGTTTTTAGAATTCATTATATGTATGTATTCTTGTGTGGTTGTTTGTAAATTTTGCATTTAAATGAAATTGAATTTATGTGAAAAAGTTGCATTTTAGGCAAATCGGGTAATATAAAAGACATATATATACTTGTGTGTTAAACATATTAGGCTGGTTGGTATTGAGACGATATCATGTGAGGACTGAGGAGATTGGGTCATTGTGGAGCTGACCTTGAGTGCAAATTACTAAATCCGTGAGGGGGATACTAAAGGTTACGTGAGTATCTTACTTGATGTTATAGATTCCCAGTGCTACGATTCGGTCACCAGGTATCACACTAACACATTTTTTGTGTGTGTGTTTCAATTGTTCTACATGAATTTTATAAATATATGTTTTATTATGATGCGTGCGCATTATGTATTGTTTTATTGATAAAGTTCCATCCATGATATTATAGTTTATATAATCATGTATGTTCTATTAAAATTAGAAAAATGTAAGAAAATGGATGGATTTCCCTCAGGAGCACGTTGAGCTCACCTCCCCTTTTTCCTCCCATCCTTAGGTAGTACACATGATAGTGAGGAAATGTAAACTCCGGTCTGAAAATTTGCTATATCAAGTTTCTAGCTTTGGTATATTTGGATCATCTTGGTACTTTCCATCACTATGGATCTTTTTATTTTGAGCATGGCATGTAATAATGGGCCATGTGGGACCCAAACATTTAGACTGTTGCTTCGTTTGTAAACTTTATTATCTATGTGTCTAACGATGCTATTAAGGGCTCTATAGGTGATATAGAGGCCCAATCCAATATTTTAGTTAGTTTTTGTTAAAACATTTCACCACGGTATTATCAAGTATTTGATTAATTAGAAACATCCGCTAGGCATACTTGGTAACTGTAAACAAATCGATGCTAGAAAGAAACATACCTAGTAAGATTAGGTAATTAAATAAAATTAAGCATCAAGGAATAAGAAAAATCACGATCGGGTTATTAGTCGACCATTTAAGTTGGTCGTCTCGAGGCCTGATTCATGACCCTAGGGTTTGGGGTGTGATAGATTTTCTTTTTGGTGTCAGAGAATTAAATATGGATATGCCTAAGAAAATTCCTAAGGTTGCCAATTGAGCCATTCTGAGGCGGCCCAGATGTCATCAAAGCTGAGTATTGGATAGAGACTATGGGTTGTCATTTTGAACTACTCTAGATCCCAGTAGTTTACCGAGTTGACTTTGCAGCCACTAAACTCGAAGGTGAAGAAGACGTCTGGTGGGATCGAACTAAGAGGAGCCATGACCCTACTAATATAACTTGGGAGAGGTTTTGTGATTTATTCTATGAAAATTTCTTTTCCTAATCACTAAAAGAAAAGAAGATATGGGAATATTACAACCTCACTCTGGGGGACATGACAGTGTGAGAGTACGAGGCTAAATTCTCTGAGTTGTCTCGACTTATACCAGGAGTTGTGTCCAGTAAGATAGATAGGGGTGTAAAATTCGAGATGGGACTCCGACACAATATCTGGAGACAAGTAGTGGTAGTTGGTGCTCGTATTTAGTCTTAGTTGGTGGTAACAACACTTAGGGTAGAGCAAGATCATCTCTTTTATCTAAAAGAGGCTGGGGGTAAGAAGAATGGAGGCAAAAGTTCCAAGAAGATGACTCGCAAGAACTAGAACCATGGCCAAAGTCAGGTTAGTACTGGAAACATCAGCGACAGTTGGGGCAGGAGTAACTCATCTGGTAGTGATGTAAGACTTTGATTTTTTTTTAAGACGCGTTTTCGCACAATTTAAGTTGTATTTTAGCACACTTAAAAATAACGGGGTAGATTGTGTTATTTATTATTTAATTTAAAATTTGAGGGGATAATTAGTAATTTTCAAAATACAAATTGTAAACTTTTGGACTTAAATGATTTCAAATTTTTAATTAGGGGTGAAATTACAATTTAATAAAATCTTAAATATTGGTTTTGGATTAAAAATGATATTTAAAGAAATTTAGGGGGAGGAAAGAGTATTTGAACAAAAGTTATTATATATATATATATATATATATATATATATATATATATATATATA
Organism: Eucommia ulmoides; assembly: GCA_016647705.1. Classification (NCBI taxonomy): domain Eukaryota; kingdom Viridiplantae; phylum Streptophyta; class Magnoliopsida; order Garryales; family Eucommiaceae; genus Eucommia; species Eucommia ulmoides. The sequence goes on from CM028332.1 coordinate 56,910,091, forward strand.
TATATATATATACGTTTGTAAGCCGTGATATCAACCGAAGAATCGAGAGAAAATGAGGAGGTAAGGTCGGTATGGGCTTGCCCTATATTTCAACTCATATATATATATATAATTTTATACACACGCATGAGAGAATGAGAAAAACAGAGGAGAGAGAGAGTGGTCGCCGGCGGTGGGTTAGAGAGAGAAAACTCGCCGGTGGTGAGAATTCAAAATAGAGAATAAAAAACGTAGTGGTAGGTGTGTGTTCATGTTCTTCGTGTGGGTATGTATCGTCGTCAAATTTCAAAGAGAGAGGGAAGGCGGTTCGCTCCGGTGGGTGTGTGATCCATTCGTCAAGTGGTGCGTAATTATCGCCATCGTTCGGTAAAGGTGTATGGGTGTTGCTGGGTGTGTGGATGTGCTGCAGTGGTTGTATGTATGCTGTGATCAGTGTGTGTGCTTGACGTTATGTGTGTGTGTTCCCGTGCGTGTATGTGTTGCTGTCGGTTAAATGGGGCCGGCGGTAAATGAAGGTTAGAAAGAGAGAGACAGATGGTTGTGTTCTATGTGGGTGTGTTTTGCGTGATCAGTGTGTGTGTGGTCTACTGTGTGTATATGTGTGCCGTCGTTCAGATTGGTCCGACAGTGGTGGGTCGTGTATGTGTTTGTGTGTGATTAGCGAGGGTGGTTTGCATGGGGTGAGTATTTCGTGTGTGGGTTTTGATCCGCCGTTGCTGCTAGGTGTGGTGTCGTCGGAGGAGAGAGAGAGCAATTCGACGGTGTTGTTCTTCCGGTAACGTCATCGGCGGTGAAGGGAGTGGCGGGTGCTGTTGGGTATTCGATGTTGGGTGGTGATCGGTGTGTTTGGATGGCCGGTGAAGGTGGAGAGGAGTGGAAGGAGGTTGGCTGTTTGGGTTAAACCAGAAACAGACGCGAACAGGAAAACAGAATAGGAAGCAGAAACACAAATCAGAAGCAACGGGGAAGAAAGAAAAAGAAAAAGGAGAAGAAAAAAAAAATACACAAACCACCCCAATAAAATCTAAAAATCCAATCTTGCAGCAAATAAAAAATCCGAGGAAGGTTCGCAGGCATCGGAGTACCGGTAGAGAATAGGCAATTAAAGTCTTCGAAAATGGATAATCAGGTGAGTGTACTGTCTTCTTACCAAACTATTTTCTATGGATATATATATATATATATATATATATATATATATGATGAAATATGTGTTTACTTAAACGGTATGATTTTATAAATGATATGGATCAAACAGGTTTTGGGTAAGTTGAGGAAATGGATTTTCGTTAAACTATGGTGGTGTTAGAAGGAAGTTGAAAAATGACTTTTGTTGGATTTGGTGGTTTTAAAAGAGAGTGGGAAAAATGGTTTTGTTGAAATTAGATGGTTTTCAAACGAAAGTAAAAAAAAAAAATGATTTTTGGATGTAAAATCGGTTTATTAGAAAACGAGGTGGACGTTGGTGATTTGATGATATTGATTTGACGATGCCATAGTATTTATCCGCTTTGGCGGAGTGGTGTCATCCGCTTCGGCGGAGTTATGTTATCCGTTTCGACGGAGTGATGTTTATTTATTTCGGCAGAGTGATGTTAGATGATTATACTACACAGTGATTATCCACTTTGGCAGAGTGATGGGTATTCGTAGGAAGGCATATCCTACGGATGGTACGGTACCGTTGCAACTCCCGATCGTGAGGTTAAAACGATCACTATGGCTAGCCAGTGAGTGGTGTGGTGTTTGAGGTGTGGTGTTTTGTCATATATGGTAATGTGGTGTTTTATTATATCGTCTTGGTGTTTTATCATATTATTTTATGCTGATGGTTTGGATGGATTTCATATATTTGATATATATATTGATGATTCTGAATGGTAGGAAGAAGGAGTTTTCTCGTGGTATCTGATTTTTATACTACTGTTTAAAATGTGTTTGTTTATATGCGTTAAGCTTGATCCATTTAAATGTTGTATTATTTATAATGCATTATTATTTAAAAATTATTTTTTATTAAGAAGACGGTACACTCGCAGGTGCAGCAATTAGGAGTCGGTGCCCTACTAGCACTAGGTATAGTTATGCGTTGAAGTCATATGGGAGTTATGAGAAGAGCTATCAGAGGTAAACCAGTGAGAGGTTCATGGGTAATTTATATTCCATTATACTTATATTTGGGGACGGGTGTGTCCCCATATGAGAGTTGATGTATATCCTGTATAGACGATTGTATATTTGTTGTATGCATGTTATAATATATTAGATGATTTAAATGTTTAAATGATGTCGTGTTTTCGTCATGCTGGCCCTGAGATGACGGGTGTCTGGGATGGGTTGTGACAAGTGAATGTTCCAGACCTTATACCTACTACGCGTGTGGGCAGCTAGGACATGTCATTAAGAATTACCCAGTTCGTCAGCGGCAACTGCAGCAGTGATCCGAAAACTTCCAGGACTCTAGCCAAAGCAATCAGGTAAGACCTATATAGTCTCAACATTTTGTGCTAAGCTATTCACCACAAAACTATAAGACATATGGTTATTAGCCGCAATATCAATACCGTCCTTAGTCTTCATTGCAATATCAACCACCTCCAACCATATCTCACAAGAATACACCATAGGGAGGACAGGGCAGTCGAGGAAGAGGCAATAAAGGAAACGAAAAGGCTCAAGTCCAGCGTTACGATATTAGAGAGGGAGGTACTGAGGCACAGGGTAGTCATGCCGTGGTTGATGGTATGCCTCTTATCTCTTGCTCATGGGCTCATGTATTATTTGATACGGGTGCATCATACTCATTTGTATCTGTTTTATTTACCTTATTACTTGGATTGAGTGTTGAAAATTTAGATGCACCTTTATGTGTAAATAATCTTCTTGGAGATTATGCGGATCTTACCTTTATTTGTCGAAGATGTCGAATCACTATAGTAGATAAGAGGTTATTCGCTGACTTGATAGTTCTACCCATGGAACAGTTTGATGTTATTTAGGGTATGAACTGGCTATCTAAATATAGAGCTGTAGTGGATTGTCAACTACGAATAGTGACAGTGTGTCCAGATGATAGTGCTACGGTCCTATACTAAGGAAAGTCAAGTCATTCACCCCCTAGCTTGTTGCTAAAGGCCTATTTTGGTAGGAGAAATAGAGAGGCACTAGTCTTGTATATAGAATTGGACAATGAAGCGAGTAGAATGAATCGACTTATGAATTTCCAGGCAATAAATGAATACACGAATGTATTCCTAGAAGAATTGCCAGGGTTACTATCAGCTAGGGAGATAGAGTTATGTATTAACCTTTACCCAGGTACTATGCCTACTTCAATTACTTCTTATCGAATGGCCATAGCAGAGCTAGCATAATTACGAAAGCAGTTGGAGGAACAAGTTGAGAAAAGGGTTTATCAGAAATAGTACTTCATCGTGGGGAGCTCCTGTTTTAGTTGCAAAGAAACATGATAGGACATTAAGACTCTGTGTTGAATATCAACAACTTAACAGAGTTACGATGAAGAACAAATACCCTTTACCAAGAATCAATGAGTTGTTTGATCAGCTTGGAGGATCTTAGTTCGTTTCCAAGATTGACTTGAGATCATGATATCATTATTTGAAGATCCGGGAGGAAGACATTCCTAAGACAACTTTCCAGACGTTGTATAGACACTTTGAGTTCCTAGTCATGCCTTTTGGACTGACAAAGTCTTCGAAAACTTTTATGGACTTGATAAATAGGATTTTTCGACCTTGTTTGGATAAATTCATCATGGTGTTTATTGATGACATTTTGATTTACTCTAAGACACAAGAAAAGCATGAGGCACATCTACAAATTGCTTTGAAAACACTTTGTGACCACTAGCTTTATGCAAAGTTCAAAAAGTGTGACTTCTGGTTAATAGAAGTGAAGTTCCTTAGGCATGTTATTTCTTGCCAAGGAATTTCACTTGGTCTATCTAAGATTGAAGCCATGTTGGACTGGATGACATCTAGGAATATGATGGTGGTTCAAAGTTTCCTAGGATTCGCTAGATACTATCGGTATTTTGTGAATAACATTTCTCGAATCGTTGCCTATGACCAAACTCATAAAGAAAGACGTTAAGTTTGAATGGAGTGATGAATGGGAGCAACATTTCAAGAACTAAGGGACTGATTGACAAGTGCTCCAGTCTTGATTATTGCCGACCTAAATGAACTATATTAAGTTTACACTTATGCTTTAGGGAAAGGGTTAGGATGTGTTTTAATGTAACATGGAAGAGTTGTCGCTTATTCCTCCAAACAGCTCAAACCTCATGAACAAAACTATTTGACCCATGATTTAGAGCTAGCAGCGGTGATTTTTGCCTTGATGATCTGGAGATGTTATCTTTATGGCACAACATTCTTGATTTTCTTAGATCATAAAAGTCTCAAATATTTGTTCATGGAAAGAAACTTGAATTTAAGGCAAAAAAGATTGATGGAAAATATGGGGGATTATGATTTTACCTTGCAATATTGTCTTGGGAAGGCCAATGAGGTACCATATGCTTTAAGTCGCAAGAATCAATGCATTATGGTGAGTTTGGCTTTCGTAGATTGGAAGAGATCGGTAGTAATTGGAGATTACAATCTTCAATACACCGAGAATTATAACTAAGCCTTCATCTACAATACTATTTCTACCCCATCACTCCTGCAGATCATTAAGGAGAATCAGTACTAAGACGATACACTTTGTAAATTATGGAGAAAAATCTAGAATGATGAATACTTTAAGGGATGGGAGATTTATCGAGATAGATATTTTCATTTCAGAAAGAAAATAGTTGTCCTAGATAATCAACGGCTTAAGTAAGCCATATCGGATGAAGCACACAAGACCCATTTCATTATAGATCCTGACAGCGACAAGATGCATCAAAATATAAAGAAATAATATAGGTGAAGTGGCATGAAGAATGATGTATCTCAGTATATGTTGCTCGATGTTTTACCTGTTGACAAGTTAAAGTTGAACATTAACAACTGAAATGAGCCCTACAGCTACTACACATCCATAAGTGGAGGTGGGACCATGTCACTATAGATCTTGTGACCAGATTGCCAAGAACTCTCGAAGGATTTGATGCTATATGGGTGATTGTATATTGGTTAACAAAAGTAGCTCACTTCATACCAGTCAAGACAAGCTATTTCTTTAAGGGGTTAAGCAAGCTTTACATAGATTGGATTGTGAAATTACATAAGGTTCTGCTTTCAATCATTTCTGATTAAGATCCTTGATTCACAACTAAGTTTTGGAAGAGCTTACAGAGAGCCCTTAGCATACAACTCCAGTTCAACACTACATTTCAACCCCAGACTGATAGGAAATTTGAGAGAGTAACTCAAATCTTGGAGGATATGTTGTGAGCATGTTGGACTTCAAGGGTTGCTAGAGTGAGCATTTTCCATTAGTAGAGTTCGCTTACAATAACAGCTACAAGACTAGCATTGGTATGGCACCATATGAGGACTTTATGTACGACCATGCCAGTCTCCTACTTATTGGGCAGAGGTAAATAAGCAGATTACCATAAGTCCAGATCTATTTGAAGAGACCACAGAAAAGATCAAGCTCACTCGAGAACAACTCATGATAGTTCAAGATCAACAAAAGAGCTATGTTGATAAAAGAATGACACATTTGGAGTTCCAAGTAGGTGATATTGTATTTTTGCGAGTAAAGCCTCATAAGGAAATTTATTGATTTGGTGTGAAGGAGAAATTAGCTCCGAGGTATATCAGACTATTTGAAATTACAGGAAGAATTGGAGAAATCACCTACCGTCTAGCCTTGCCTCATGAGTTGTCACATATGCATGACGTATTCCATATATCTATGCTATGAAAGTTCGATCTAAACCCTTCTCACATGATACAATGGGTGGATATTCCAATCCTGAGAAATGTTTCAAATGAGGAAATGCCTCAGTAGAAATGTGAGATATCTATCGTTAAGGGATTATGGCGTCATCACGAGCAAGAAGAGGCAACTTGGGAGCTAGAATCAGATATGCGTGAGAAGTACCCATATTTGTTCGACAATTAAGGTATGTCTTAAATTTCGAGGACGAAATTCTTTAAGAGGGTATAATTGTAACATTCTCAAATTTAGAATTTATAATTATAAAGTTGTGAGAGAAATTAAATAAAAGTTTTAGTGTAATTAAAATTCTCTAGTGAAAATCACAAAATTTAGGTGCCAAATTAATGTAATTAACTTAAAATTAAATTATCCAATGGTTCACCATGGTTGGGACACATGATTTTTGGCCCAAAGTGTATATTTGGACTACTTAATACTATTTTAAAAATACCACAAAGAAAAGATGCGAAAATTGATAGATGTAAAACCTAATATAAATAGTTAGAGCCTAAGTTTTATTAGAAAAGCCCAAAATTAGTTTTGAGATAACCCAATACCCAAGTTACGATCAATACCCAATAACTTAAGTATTAGTATCTATAACCCATGACCCAAGAACCTATCCATATCAAAAAGAAAAAAAAAAATTAAAAAACAAATAGGAAAGTCTCTAGACTTTATGTGAAAGGGAAAGAACCAAGAAAAAAATCATCTGTCTTCTCCCTCAATCTCAATCCTGTACCTCCATGGCAGAGAAACTCTCTGCAAAACCACCTCAAAAACCTACATGAAAACCAACAAATCCTACAGAATTAATCCAAGATAGGGCCTATATGAGTCATGTTGTTCCTGCCATGGAAAACTAGAGAAGAAGAAGTAAAGAAAATAAGAGAAGAAGAAAGGGAAATAGAGCAACCGAGAGAGGGAAAGGGAGAAAGAGAGTCTGGGGAGCTTTGGTGATAGAAATTTGAGAGAATCCATAGTTAAAATCAACTCTTGGTGGATGATTAAGCTCAAATTTGGTAAGGCCCTAAACCTAGTTTTATTTTTTATTTTTTATTAAGAGTTCTAGCATGAATTCTTATAATTCTAAAGGTTAAGATGTAAAGCATATTTGGATTAAACCTAGTAAAACTTAGATTAGGTCATGTATGAGTTTGTTAGGTTGAATTATACATGATATTTGGATTAAATCACCATGCATAAATTCGGATTTTTTATTTTTTAAAATTGGTTTAGAACTTTAACTTTGTTATTTTCGATTTTGGGAGAAAATATGAGAAACCATGATGTAAATGAACCTTAAATGAATTGGAAAGGTTGTATATTAGTTTGAGATGAACTCTAGGCCTTATAAAAGTAAAAAACATAGTTTAGGAGCATTAGGTATCAAAAAGAATTGAAGAACCGAATATGGAAATTTCAAATTCTACTTTCGGTTCATCTAAACAACTTGTCTTCAATAATTCATAACAATTCGTAGAAAAATCGAAAAAATCTAAAAGTTGTTGAAAATGAAACTAGACTCAATGAGGATAATTTTAACTATTATATGCTATGTTAAAACTTCATATGGTACCTTTATAGACCCCAAAATGTAACTGAATATAATCCCGTAAGATTTTGACACATTTGTTTACTGAAATTCAAAAAATTATAACTAAATATAGAAAAATCAAAATCTGGTGATTCAAAGTGATTTTTAAAGTTTGATATGTCTATTTTCGTAGAAAATGTAAAAGTGTAGAAACAGATTTTCAACTATGGTAAAAGGAGTGGGAAACCTGACTGCTCACACTAAATGGCTCTCATGTCATCGAAGAACAAATACTTTTTTTATAAACTAAACAATATAGACATGCTTTCACAACGCATCATACCCGCTTAAGAAATAGTAGGATATTATGGGTACGCGCATAAAGTACTAATGTTAATGAAATGATGCTTAATCTTTGCTTCCAGCAACTGGGTGAGCTGAAATAGGGTGATTCGAGATTGCTAGGTGACCACCTGTATCTCAAGATAAAGAATTATATTAATTTTCTTATGTGTTTTAACATGCATTATATGTATGTATTCTTGTGTCCTTATTCGTATTTTTATTTTTTTAAAATGAAATTGCATTTATGTTAAAAAGTTGTATTTTAGGCAAATTCAGTAATATAAAAGAAATATATATACTTTTGTGTTAAATATATTTGGCTGGGTGGTATTGCAAAAATATCATGTAAGGACCAAGGAGATTGGGTCACTGTGGAGCTGACCTTGGTTGCAAATCCCGAAACTCGCGTGGGGATACTCCAAGTTACATGAGTATCTCCCAGGATGTTATAGATTTCCAGTGGTATGATTCGGTCGCCAAGTATTGCAGTAATATATTTGTTGTGTATGTGTTTTAATTGTTCTACTTGAATTTTGTAAATATATGTTTTATTATGATATGTGTGCATTATATATTGTTTTATTTATAAAGTTCCATCCAGGATATTATTATTTATATAATCACGTATGTTCTACAAAAATTAAAAAAAAAGTAAAAAAATGGATGGATTTCCCTAGTAAGAACGTTGAGCTCATCCCTTCCATTTTTCCTCCCATCCTCAGGTAGGGCACAAGATAGTGAGTAGGAGTGAACTCCGGTCTGAAAATACGCTATATTAAGTTTCTAACTTTGGTGTGTTTGGATCATCTTGGTACTTTTTGTTGCTATGCACCTTTTTATTTTAAGCATGGCATGAAATAATGGGCCATGTAGGACCCAAACATTTGGATTGTTGCTTCGTTTGTAAATTTTATTAGCTATGTGTCTAATGATGCTGCTAAGGTCTCTATAGGTGATATAAAGGCCCAATCCAATAATTTGTTTAGTTTTTATTACAAAATTTCACCACGACATTATGAAGTGTTTCATTAATTAGGAATATTCGTTAGGCAAACTTGGTAACTATAAAACAAATCGATGCTAGAAACGAACACAACAAGTAAGATTAGGTAATTAAATAAAATTATGCATCAAGGAATAAGAAAAATCACAATAGGGCTATCGGTTGACCATTTAAGTTCAGTGTCCCAGAGCCTGATTCACAATCCCAGGGTTTGGGGTGTGACACAACCATTATTGAAACTAAACCGATTCGATTTGCCACCTAAGTTAGGCATTTAATGTGCATTGAATTCCCATCCCATCAAGCATTAAATGCTTGATATTCTATGGATAGGTTACATTCAAGTCATCTAGATATTTTGAGCAAAATATCTTAGTTGTAACCGAAAACCTTGAATCGTGACTACCCATTACGGAAACCAAATCAAATTGGTTTGTCCCCTAGCCAATGCGTTAAATGCATATCCCATCAAGAAATAAAGGATTGGGATGACATAGAATGGCTAGGTTCAAAGGATCTGGATATTTTCAGCAAAATATCTTAGGGTTAACTAGGAATTTGAACACTAATCGTCGGTTACGAGGTAAGTTAACCCGATTTTATCCAAAATAAACTGTATGTATGCTCTCCAAATCATGACTCATCATCTAGCATTTAATGCAAGATGACACTTAAAGACTAGATACAATGCACCTTGGAAGCATTTATGATAACTAAACCGAAATAGTGAAACTAACCGGTACTTAGCCCCTAAACCGAATTGGATGCGTCACATCAAGCCTTTAATACAACCATGTGCAAGGAATATGATTGGAGAGGAGGTAATGATTGCTAATCATTAAAAAATCTTTTAAAATTGTGCCTTCCATCCTAAATTCGTTCGAAGCAAAACAAGATCAACGACCTAATTCTTTTTATACCTTAGGCTCAAGAATCAAAACCTTACAATCACTCCAAGTATCCTTTTCCCAAGTAAGGATGAAACCTTTACAATTCACTCATAAATTCAATTATGGAAGAATTAACACCTAATATTTTTATACTCTAGACAAAGATCAAAACCTCAATCTCTTTACTCGAAGAGATTGAAACTAACTACCCTTGATTAAACACTCCCAGTAGTATCTAATCCGACACTCAACTCACCAATTACAAACAATTGATAAGTGATTTTCCCACTCGGAGCTTCTACCACCCTAGATAAATTCAAACTCAATTAATGTCCCGATACTAGTGATAGAAAAGTGAGAATTTCAAAATTTGATAGCAAGCAATTAAGCACGTAAGCATATTTTCTCAAGAAATTGTTTTAAAAATAATTTTCAATAAAAAATTCGAAAAACAATTTCAAAGATCAAATTCCAAATAATAAATAATATAATCAAGCAACAAGTAATAGTAAGTAATTTGGAAAGATCTCACCAGGATTCCATCAAAATATAATGATTAAAATATAAATGAAACTTCAGATCGGTAGTAGTAATAATCGACAAGAAATATTTTCAAGAATAACTCTCAGAAAAGACCTCACAATTTACTTAGTATGATTACTCTTAGAAAGCACGAGAGCTAAATAACTCAAAATAGTTTGGATTCTCTTGATTTAAGATTATTTTAGATGTGAAATATGTAGGTCTATTTAAAGTCACTTAAAACAAGCCCTATAATGGCTAGTTCCCATAAATCACAACATTTAATTAAACCGATAGACCCTCTATATCATAATGATTTATTCCTGGTATAATTCACTTAAAATATCTCTTTAAATATCCAATTAAGTCCCTCAAACTTTTACTCAAACTCAATTAGATAAGATTGAAAGAATTACATGTACTAAATTGAGAAATATCAAAACTACTTGAACCATATCTATAGGGATAAATAAATATTAATTAAATAACTCAAAACATATTATATCCATAAGATATCTCACATATATTAACCATAAAATGGTTAGTAACGGCTATTGTTTTGAATAAAATCCGAAATTCCATAAATCCTGAAACAACTCCATCTATCGACCGGCCAAGACCCATCAGTCAATCGCCCAATTCAGGTTATAGCCAAGCTAAAAACTCTTCACCCATCGGTCAACTGCCGACTGGATGATTCAGAGAGTTTCAAAAGTCGACCTATCTATCGACTTAGAGATTTAGAGAGTTCATTCTCTAATCACAGGTCAACTGACCTGTCAACCTAGAGATTTAGAGACTTCTTATTTTAAGCTCAAGTCGACTTACCTGTTGACCGAGAGATTCAACAATTTCATTCATCAATCACTGGTGGACTTACCTGTCGATTGAGAGATGCTGGAATTATCTCCTGAATTCGTTTTAAATCCAATTTCATCAATGTTTTCGCCCCTTTAACTGATTTCTTTTCTCGGTTAGCTCCACTAAATCTAATATTCAATTTTAGTCAATTGTCTTTATTTCTTTTTCAATTATACATTGGAGCAAATAATTTAACTAATTAGGATCCTATAAAAACACATAATTTTGCAAAACATTTTGTGTCATGTGTGATCCTAACTGGGAAACATTAAGAGTTAGAATTTAACCTGAGTTGTTTTCTCTATGTTTTTCAATTTCTTCAAACTCTTAATCTTCTATCGTCTTTGTCATCATCTTTAGCACTACCACAATATCTTCATGATAATTTTCATTACTGGAACTAATAAACTGAAACATTCAATAAAATCGTCAGTTCCACCAAAAACATCAACATGTAATTGCCCATCAAAATCTTAAGATCAACAATATTTCTTTTTCTTTTTTCAACTACCAACTCACACATTAACACTAACTAACAAAAAAAAAAAAGAATTTGTTTAGGGTGTTCTTGACAAAATCAAAGAGGTTATGTACATATCATGTTGTGATTCAAGTTGTTCACAATTTTAAAATGATTAATAATAAATCTAATTAAGGTTGTGATTCAGGTTGTTTACAACTTTAAAAACTATTAATGATAACTAGCTAAGGTTTTGATTCATGTTGTTCACAACTGAAACCAACTAATAATCAACTAAAATTAACTAAAACAAACAAGGTTTATAATAAAAACTCGACCAGTTTTGAATTAAACCAACCCAGCCTGCTAGTTTTCAACTTAATCGAAATTAACTACATTTGACCTGATCTTGGGTAGCCACCCAAAGAACGTAGGCAACCCATAAGGGTTCGGTCACACCTTGAATAACATAAACCATATCCTTTAACCTAACAGAAATGAACTATGTAAAGACCTGATGCTTATTAATACGAGATACGTAGGCAACCCATGTGCGGGTTCGGTCGCATATCTAAATAATTTAATCTTAGTTTGCATTTCATTTAGTATAGCTTTCATATTTATATTTCTATCTATATAAATTATTATTGGGTTTTACTGACTAGTAGTAGCTATTGTATTTACTTGCTTTCCATTATATAATGCAAAATACCATAAAAGAGTAAACTTTAAAAAGAGAATTATTCTTGTTTAAGTAAATGAAAGAAATCTGCTTCGATAGTGTTTAACAATGACTATCTATTTAGACCAAGGAACACTTTATGGATGGGTGTCCTGGGGTGCATAAACTTTCCCCAAGCATAACCGATTCCTGAACTTAAAGAATATATCTAGTACATAGACCTTTGGATGTCAAAAGACGGGCAATTTTAAAAGAGAAATTAATTTTCAAATATCCCAGTGCCTTAGCACACCATTTAATCCCATGCTAGGTGACGACTTTCATTTTTAACATAAAATTTCAACCCAAGAAGTTTTTCAAAATAAATGCCTAGAAAATCCTTTGAAAAAACATTTTCAAAATAAATGTATTTGAATGGATTACAAAGGAAGGGATGAAAGTTGTTTTCATCATCTTTCCAATTCTCTACTTTGTTCGCTATCAAAATCCGAGGTGCGTCAGCTAGCAACTTTGCTGGACTGTTAGAGAGTCAGGCCTAGTCGGAGTTTAAATCTATATTCACTATTTAATAGTGTCCAAGTATTATGTCTTTGATTTCAAACATAAATAATTCCCTACAAAATATACAACAGTAAGAAAAATAATAGTAACAATAGTGATAATCACAATAATAATAATAATAACAAACAATAATAAGCATATCATTCCATGTGTATATATCAGCATGCATGCATATTTACTGTCTTTATTTACCTCATTTACATTTACTGTAATTAAATACAATATTTAAATACTGTCTTTACAATTCTGCATTTATATCACCGTATACTTTTTCTAACGCACGAGCACTCACTTTGCATTGCATACCATTGATGAAAAACCCAAGACGTAACCCTTTTAAGGATAGAGAGACTGACAATAGAGCCTAAATTAGGCGAGGTCATGATGCTGATCTAAGACCTGAAAACCATTAAGTTAGAAGAAGCAAGGACGTGGGGATCTTCCCTTGGGATCCAGCTACAAACCTCTTCTCTCTCTAACTACCAACCTGAAATGAATGTTCTTTTGGGGTGGACGTCGGAGGTTTGAAGGACTGGGAACCGAGCTTTTTTGGGATGAGCTAGAAGAAAATCCAAAACCACATTTAGTGAGGCTAGGATACAAGATAACCAAAACCTTGTTCTACTTAGGACACTTATGTTGGAGAGAGATGTCATTTTTAATTTATGTACAACTATTTACATTACTGTTATACTAGGTATATAGATTAACCTTCTAGGACAAGTAGGGGTACAATAATTAGGATAAGAGTTCTTCTTCTATCCCACGCATTTTAAGATTGTTTAGCACCCTAAAATGTTTTCAAAAAATTTGAATATGGAGCAAGCTGCAGGAAAGAACAAAAATCCTTATTTTACTTAACCCAATAAAACATCAGACATAAATATCAAATTAATAATACCTATTTCATCTATAATAATCTACTTAAAACTTACTCCAATAAATTCACAATTACTGTTGCCATTAAATAATAGCAAAAAATCCATTTCAAATAAATAAATAATTATAGCCTTAACTAAAAAAAAGTTGTCTAAGGTTTGCCCGCTAAGACAACACAAAGTAATCTACTTTGGTCGTGCGAAATTATGTTAAACAAATAAAATATAAGAAATTGTTGTCACACAATCGAATCAAGACTATATGATACAAATAGTAAGCATATCTCGGATCACCGCTCCCTAGGAGATGCATGTCATGTCCTAAGAATAGTGTCTTTTCTCATAAATCCTATACAGTAGGAATTATGCACCATAAGAAAGACATTTAGTTTAGGTTTAAAATGCCTTAAGCAAGTCAAAACCTTTTCTAATAGGAAGCCAGTTAAGGTTGACCGGTCAGATTGTCAAATTCACCCTCAGTAGATATCATGAACTCAAAGGTGTCTTAGACTCTTCCTCAAGCCCTAAGAATGATGTTCCATCTTTTGAGAAAAAAATAGTTCTGCCTTTAGGTCCTAGAGAAATAGTAATCCATTTTTTAGGAAGAAAGATGTGTCTGTCATCAAGCCCTAGGGCCAATTATCCCTACTTTGAAAAGAAAAAAGAGGGGATAATTATGTCTTTAAGTTCTAGAAGCCATGATCTATGTCTGAGGAGAAAAATAGAACAATCCTGTCATTTAGTCCTAAGAGAAATGATCTACGGGAAAAATCTAGGATAATTTTGTCACTAGGTCTGAAGAACTGTGATCAATTTGTACAAAAAAGACTAGTCCGTCACCAAGTTCTAGGAGAAAAAGTCCCTACTTTGAAAAGAAAAAAGTAGGGAATGATTTCGTCATTAAGTTTTAGGAGCCATGATCCATGACTTGAGAAAGAAAATGACGACTTTATCTTAGGGTCCTAGGAAGAATGATTCGTATCTTAAGGATAAAAGATTAATCCTGCCATAGCCCTGAGATGACTGTAACTTTTAAACTTGACGATGAACCAAAGTTGTAAGTTACCCTGCCTCTACGAAGCCATGTCCAAGCTGAGGTATGTCCAGAACATATTTGAGAATTGCTTGCTAGAGCTACGTCTTCCTAGGATTACATACATACAACACGAACATTATCGTCTACGTAGACATGCTTACTTATAGTCAAGACTATAACCATAAATAAATATAGAATAATTTTCATCCTTAAAAGTTTATAAATAGAGGTCTAGGTTGTTAAACACCTTATAAGTCTAGAAAAATCTACTTTAGGTAATTTTTGCTAAAATCCATCTGAGATCTATTCGCAAAGACTATAAGATGGACTCGGTCCCTTTCTCAATTGGAAGTATTCAAAATGACTCCAAGATTCCGATGATGCCAGAAGACATTACCTCCTTGAAACAAATATTGAGCCAGACGAACCCAACCTCATTATTCCGAGAAAAGAGAAAAGAAGACCGTGTGTATCTCGGCCTTCCCCTTAACTTCTTAATGTCCCTTCTAATGAATTAGTTATTATCTTATACGCCTATGTACTATATCTACGTATCAATAAATGCGAGTTTATTTTGTCTGAGGTTGACTTAGGTCTATATACTCTAGCTTTCATGAATCAATTTGCTTGTCACAATTTACATACCACAAATAGTTAAAATTAAAGATAACATAACTTCAATACTAAACTAGACCATTATCTGAAGGAAAAGGTTAAAAGAAATGTCTTGTTTCAACAAAACGATATTGAGATATTAACAAAAACATCTACGAATGTTAGAAAGAAAACCTAAGAACCCTGATATGGAATTGTTATACATACTCCAACCCGGGAGTATCCAAGTAGTCCTGAAGAAGTATAGAAGATCTCCTCAACCGAAACGAAGGAAAAAATATCCAAAAGTTTGCAATGTGAAGAGTGATAGGTAAAGTCTTAGAGCCTAAGCCCGTCCGAGAAACGTTTTTAAAATATTGGGTAGCCGAACATAGAAAAACTGACTCATATAAGCTAAGACTTTATCTAGACATAACCAATTCAGAGACACCATGAAAATCTACTTAAAAATAAATATAAGAGGAATCTCGCACAATTGAAGATAATTAAAACAATTGATAAGCCATTTATAATATAATATCGGATAATAAGAAAAGTAGTCAGGATAAGGGCGAAACCAACAAAGATCTTGAGATTGACTCAAATTACCCTAATTCTCTAAAAATATAAAATCTTGAAAGTAGGTGTCAATAGAAACAATAAAATAAAGACCAGTCTCAGAAAATTTCTAAACCCTGAGTGGTCACACAAATTCCATTAGGTGAATCACACTCTCTATATGATCCAAGTATTAAGTCTTAGGGGTGTCTCAATACCTAGTGACTTGGGCCAACTGGACTGGGATCACTACCCAAAGCTCGCTACATGGATTATATAGAAAGTATGACTCCCTACTTGTTGGAGTGAAGAAAAAATAATAGAAAATTATCTTAACACTACCAGGACAGAATAACATTTGTTATTTGTCATTAACTAACATTTGTTTTTCCATCACTTCTATTCTCCCTGCTCTAAGTCATCTTGGGAAGGCCCATTCTGTCTGACCTCAGTCCAAGATAGAAGAAGTAAACCAGAGCCATCCATGAAGCCTCGGGTAACATATAGGGCCAAGGTAATCTCGATAACAATTTTAGAAAATATCAATATCAAAACTTGATGGAATTGAAATTAGACAACCTCGTTAACTAATAACTACGAATATTTGGTCTAAATTACTATTGAACTTATCTTTATCATAATTTAGATCAATCCGATGCAAAAATCTCGTCTATCATTAAGATAATTGAACGTCTGAATATAATTACCTGAGTATACTTTAGTCAAAATAATCTCACACAAACGTGGAAAGCAAATATATATAACATGTTTAGGTTAAAGTTTAGAGAATTAGAAATAAAGTTTGGAAAGTATGGGAAAAGTATATGTTGGCCTAATGAGTTACCCAAGAGTGGGTGCATACGCAAATAACAAAATATAAATAATATAAAGAAACAAAGTAGAATACCACGATATATCCTGGTTCACCAAACTACTCTTGGATAATCTAGTCCTCTGAGCTCCACATAGATTCGCACCTACTAAACTTAAGATTCCTTTATAGGTAGGAACCAAACCCTCACAATAATTATTTTCACAAGCTCAGAATCAACCTTTACAATCCATTTTCACAGGCTCAGGAATAACTTATTCTTTTTCGTTGGCTCAAGAATAACCTATCTTTTTACAGGCTAAAGATTAACCTAATTTTATTACAGGGAGAATCACAACCTAATTTGTTTTATGTCTTAGGCTCAAGAATTAGATCTCACAATCACTCCAAGTATCATTTTCTCAGGTAAGGATGGAACCTTTACAATTCACTCACAAATTCAATCAAGGAAGAATTAATACCTAATCTTTTTATACTCTAGGCAAAGATCAAACTCTCAATCTTTTTACCAGAAGAGATTGAAACCGACTTCCCTTGATTAGACACTCCCAGTAATATCTAATTCGACACTCAACTCACTAATTACAAACAATTGATAAGTGATTTTTCCACTCGGAGCTTCTACTACCCTAGATAAATTCAAACTCAATTAATTTCCCAATACTAGTGATAGAAAAATAAGAATTTCAAAATATGATAAATAAAGATGGGTATCAATCAATTAAGCACGTAATCAGATTTTCTCAAGAAATTGCTTCAAAAATAATTTTCAATAAAAAATCCGGAAAACAATTTCAAAGATCAAATTCCAAATAATAAATAATATAATCAAGGAACAATTAATAGTAAGTAATTTGGAAAGATTTCACTAGGATTCCATCGAAAAACTAATGATTAAAATAGCAATGAAACTTCAGATCGGAAGTAGCAATAATCGACAACAAATATTTCTCAAGAATAACTCTGAGAAAAGATCTCACAATTCACTCAATATGATTATTCTTAGAAAGCATGAGAGCTGAATAACTTAGAATAGTTTGGATTCTCTTGATATCTATTTGATTCATGTTAAATCTGTAGGTCTATTTAAAGCCTCTTAAAACAAGCCCTATAACATTTAGTTCCCATAAATCATGACACTTAATTACACCAATAGACCCTCTATA
Source organism: Eucommia ulmoides (assembly GCA_016647705.1). NCBI lineage: Eukaryota > Viridiplantae > Streptophyta > Magnoliopsida > Garryales > Eucommiaceae > Eucommia > Eucommia ulmoides. The sequence continues at coordinate 56,927,923 of CM028332.1, forward strand.
TCATAATGATTTATTCTTAGTGTAATTCACTTAAAACATCAACATTTAATTGTCTATCAAAATCTTAAGATCAACAGTCTTTCCATTTTTTATGATGACAATTAACTTTGATATTTTCTGCAAAACAATAATGTAACCACACTCCTCCTAAATCCGTGGATGTTTTTTTTTTTTTTAACTCATTAAAGTAAAATAATGAAGATAATCATAAGATTTTCAACAAAGAACAAATTTCAATATACTCTCCTTTAAGATATTCAAAAAGATAATTCAAGCTCCCCCTTGAGACATTCATTAAAACATCAACTAATTCTCCCTCTTTATCATCTCAAAAAAAAAAAAAAAAAAAAAAATGGGGAGGGGGGACTACAAAGAAACACTACTATTGGCACACATCATTTAGTTAAGATAATAAATTAACTCAATATAAAATCAATCAACCTATTTTAACAAACCAACTTTTAAGCATGAAAATCATTTTCAACAAATACTATGCGGATCATAATTAAAGACAAAAATTTAACTAAATAGACTAAATCTAGCTAATCCATCAAAATCCATACACTAAAAGTTAAGTTTTACCAAAATAACCTAGATTAGCTATTACAAACAAAAATAATAATTGTGGAGATTGTCTAGATAACATATTCATAAAGAGAATAGAAGATGAAGTCAATGAGGACTCTGTCCAGAAAAATGATAATATAGTCCCATTGGACTAGTGGCTGGCTGCTGAGGATACTGAACTCCTGGTTGAACACTTGATCCTGGAGTCATTTGCTGATGATAAGGTGTTGACAGTCCAACTCCCAATGGTCCTGCCCCAGATGGCCCTGCAGTAGATGGTCCTCCAAAGTGCTGTTGTGCTCCAAACATAGGCTGACCTATAAAGTGTGGCTGAGCACTATATTGCTGCTGGTATCCATGATGTGATGACTGTATAAACTGAAACATTAATTCCAGATTTCTCGTGATTTTTCTAAATCTAGCTTCCATATTCATATTCATTCGGACCATTTTATTTTCTAACCCAACCATCCAATCATCCATCATATTCGTATGTACCTGTAGATCATCAATCTGTTCTCGAAGAAAATCCATATTCAGATCAACGCTCATTTCTTCCTTATTACCTTCTTTTTCCCTTATAGCCTGCACTCTTTGCCTTTTCTGATTGTCATGAATGTTTCTTCATCAGGATTAGTTTCAACTCCAAAATAATCAAACATTTTTTGAAGAGCATCAGCATAAGGTAACACTCTGGAAGGTTTCTGAACATGATATCTCATATGATCCATCAAGATATGAGCCAAATCCATTTTTCTACCCTCAATAATCTCATTCATCAAATAGAGATCAAAATTATTCACATCAGTGTGGCTTCCTCTTCTAGGTACAACCGTATAGGTTAGCACTAAGTGAATAACCTGATGCTCAAGAGATAATGATCCTACTTTATCATCCTCCAAATCAAATACGTTAGCTTAGGTAATTCTAAAATATTACATAGTAATCCCCCATTGAATCGAATCTCTTTTTCTTTAATATAGGATGTCATCTCAACATTATTGTAAGTGAGATTACTATAGAACATTCTCACCCATACTGGCATCCACTCATTCCTTTGGGTGACAAAGTCGGTTGATAGGTGTAAAAAACCTATCTATTTTCAATCCGAATTTGTTAGTTTTCGAATATGTTTATATAGTATTTTATTATGTTTTAATTAGTTTTCATACTTTTTGTATAACTCAGGTGTGTGTGGCAAAAAGATAGGAAACTGGAGCTAAAATGATGAGATCGAACCAAAGCGGTTCGAAGTTACGGTGGATAAACAAGCTCGGAGGCTAAAAAATGAAATAGGCCCACCGCTTAGGCGTCCAGACTACCGCCTAAGCGGTGAAAATGTAGAGAAGAGCAAAATGTTACTGACGGACGACCACCTGAGCAGAAATTCTACCACTTAGGCGGAAATCTAGCAGAGGACGAAGAAGGGCTACTGACAGCCGCTCGCCTAGGCGAAGTTTTCTTCGCTTAGGCAGAATTTGAACAGAATGTTCTCCAGTCCACCGCCTACTTTACCACCCAGGCGATCAGACTTAACCGACCTAACTTCGCCTAGGCGGATTTGCTTTGCACAACCTTTAGATATTTTTAGGATATTTTTGCTATAAATATCCTCTCTCCTCCCCCTTGACCGGTAACTCTCTTACCTCTCTTGCATTTTTGAGCCCCTTAGGCTATATTTAAGCCAAGGGTTAGGAATTTTAGGTATGGATCTCGCATCCCGAAGTGGAGAAGTCGGCGAATCGATCGTTGAGCGTTCTTAGCGGTTTATCTTCGGACGAGGTTAAGTTCTTCGATCGTTTTTCCTTATTTATTTATCTTAGGTGTATGTGAGTATGTTTAGCTCATTATTTTCTTGTATATCCGGCTATGGCCCCGAGTTAAATATGGATTGTAGTAGGGATTAACATATCATTTATAAATACGTTGTTTGGATGATTTCGGTATTACGTTTATGTTTGTTCTACGTAGTTTGATTATATTTATCGTATTGTTTGTTTATTATGCTTGGATTGATAAATGGATAATACGGGGTTTTGAAAAAACCCCAGATTCGGATTAAGGTAAACAAACGCCACGATTCTATAACCTGGTCGGGGTTTGAATCGTAGACAATCAATAATGTGGGGCTAGACACATGCTACCTAGGGTCGTTAAGACGTTGAAGGGGACCTCTTCGTTGACTCGAAGTTGTGTTACATCCCTCGTCTTACACTCGGAAGAGGTGGCGAGAGAGTTTTAGAACAGAAATTGTCGATTGGGTAAATACAACGCGACGATCCAATAACCCGGGAGGGAGTTAGATTGTGTGCAATCAATGACGCTGGGCGAGACTCACATGACCTAGGATCGTTAAGACGTTGAGGGGGACTTCTTCGTTGACTCGAAGTCATGTATTCTCCCATCTTACACTCGGAAGAGGTGGCGGTGGAGTTTACGTACCGAGGTTGTCAAATAGGTCGAACAATGTAAACGTGAGTAAATCGGAATCGAACACGTATTTGTAAACACGTTAATCCCTATGCAATTATTCACCCTAAAACATACTAGCATATTAGTGTAGTTAATTTAGGTTATATTAGTATTAGTTTAATTAATTAAATACATTTGTTTTCGCCTAGATAAAGTTAGGTCACGACAAATGCGGTATTCTATAGTAACGACAACAATCCTTGTGGATACGATAACCCGATCTTAACGATCACACTATACTAAAACTTAGATTTCGTATACTTGCGAGTGTAAGTAGCGGCATGACAATTCCGCCCCTACCGTCAGTCCATCCCAAATTTCTAAAATACCCTTCAACATCAATATTTTTCTCTTTTAAACTAACAAAATCTATAGGTTTTCAACCTAGAATGTTTCGGTTGACAAACCCCTCATTATATCTAATCTTATCCTTCTCTTTTCGAAAATATTCATTATCATATGTAACTCTTTGAGCACGCTTATTGATTTTAGGCATTTTTAAACTTGAAACAAATTAACCAAGATAACTCAAGAAATTGAGCCTAGACATAGAACCAATCGAAACCCTAGAGAATAGAGAGAGAACCAACCTTTTCGCGAAGGAAAGAGTCACCAAATCTCAAATCCAAGCCCTAGACCTTTAGATTCTACCCAAATATCTTCAAATGCAAAACTGAAATGATCTGATTTTGTGATGTTTATGATTGAACGGACTTAGGAGAAGAAGGGTTTTAGAGTGAAAAGGGTTTTAGAATCGGATGAAATGAAATGAATTAACACAGGGTATTTAAATCCCGTAAGGATTGGTCGACTGCTCACTTATAGTCGGTTGACAGATGAATGCAATGCCTCTTTCTCTTTTCCAGCCTGCTACTATTGATCGAATGATGATCCACTATTGGTCGATTGACCATACTGAATTGTTTGACTTTTAGTGAATTTAAGCTTTAATTTGATCAACTTAACTCAATTTTTACCTCTTATTTTGATCCACATATATTTTTTTTAAATATTTTAATTACTCTCTCACACACACACCCACCCACAGATCACACATGTCTAAATTTTAAAATGAACAGACTCAGTCTCCCTAACAAAATTAATAAACTTAAACTCTAAAAAGTTTGACATACCTAGATCATCCTTGGGAGCAATTGGTGTGTGTACCTTTGGTGGATTATTGATTTCTGACTGGGTATCCTTTAATTCCACTAATACATGATTTGTCCTATTAATTTCTTTCTTCTTAGCAGTGGCAATTTTCTGAATTGATTTGTTAAGAATTTCTTTGCCTTTGTTTGGTGGTTTAGGCTGCTTTGCCTCATTCTACTTTGGCACAACTTTGTAAATGAAGTTTTTCTTATATTGGTATTTTGCCGTTTGTTGTGGATAAGCTTTGTCAACTCTCACATATTGAGCTTATTGCTTCTGTACTCTTCTATTTGGCACGTGTTGATTCTTCTTATTAGGTACATTGAACCTCGATTCCCTCGTCGGTATAGAATATTCATTGTACCTTTGTGTCTGTTCAAATCTTCTTGTTGGCACATAATATTCATTGGATCTTTGTCTAAATCTCCAATTGATACCAGCTCTAAAATTTTCTCTTTTTGGTATCCAGCTGTTTCTGGATCCGACAGGGTAACCATGTAATAAATGACAAGATTTTTCATAATTACCATATTTACCACAATAAAAACACTTAATACTGTTAGCACGCCTCTTCGGATAGTCAGTGTTTCGTACGGGAGCATAATATTGTTTGCGATTTTGAGAAGCAACTTTAGTAACTATTGGTTTTTCAATAGGTTTAGTACTCTCAACATCCTTGAATTTATCCATTGCTTCCTTAAGCTTTTTTTTGAGTCTTCTCAAGTAATCGCTCATTGGTGCTAACGTTTACCTGTAGACCAAAATTCTTTTTATGCATAAATTCAAGATCATTCTTAAGAATTTGACACTTATTTTCAACATAATGGATTTTATACGAGCTCTATCAAGCTCACACCTTGTATTATCCAATTCAATACTTAAGGCCTCATTCAAGGTTTTAAGATTTTTCCTTTTAAATTCATTATGTTGAAGATCATAAAAATCATTTTTCAAAACCTCAGTCTCATCCTCGACAGACTCAATTTTCCCACACAACTTACTAATTTCAGATAAAGTATTTTTAAACTCAATAGTTTCAAAATGTTCGTCCAAATTCTTTTTCTTGAGATATTTGACAATACTAAACTTTTTATTTTCAAGAGTTGCAATTTTTTGCTCTAGTTTAAAATTTTCTTTTAAAAAAAACATACGCAAGAGCAATAAGCATCTCAATAGTCTTATCTGCATTTTCATAATTGCAAATAACATTAGTTTTACGAGCAGAACAATGACTATTAGAAGAAGTAGAATCAACAGCAGTACACATAACTTCAGAAACAAGACACTCCATGTGATCGTGTTTAGTTATACTGTGAAGTATATCGTGCTAAAACCAACTCTGATACTAATTATTGGCCCATTGAGCTACCAAAGAGGAGGGGTGAATTGTGTAGTATTAAAAATTATCAAAATATAACACTTCAAAAATCAAACAATTAATTTTATCCTAAAATTAATTATTATCTTTATAGCAGCAAATATGTGTTATCAACTAGGTGCACACCTAAACAACAGAATATAAATAATATAAAGAAATAAAGTAGAACACCATGATATATCCTGGTTCACTAAGCTACTCTTGGCTAATCCAGTCCTTCAAGCCCCACGGAGATTCCCACCCACTAAACTTAAGATTCCTTTAATTCTCACAATGATTCTTTTCACAAGCTCAGAATCAACCTTTACAATCCCTTTTCACAGGCTCAGGAATAATCTCTTATTTTTCCCAGGCTCAAGAATAACCTAATTTATTTTATACCTTAGGCACAAGAATTAAACCTCACAATCACTCCAAGTATCATTTTCCTAAGTAAGGATGAAACCTTTACAATTCACTCACAAATTTAATCAATGAAGAATTAAGACCTAATTTTTATACTCTAGGCAAAGATTAAAACCTCAATCTCTTTACAGAAAGAGATTGAAAGCAGCTACCATTGATTAGACACTCCTAGTAGTATCTAATCTGACACTCAACTCACCAATTACAAACAATTGATAAGTGATTTTTCCACTCGTAGCTTCTACCACCCCAGATAAATTCAAGCTCAATTAATGTCCCGATACTAGTGATAGAAAAGTGAGAATTTCCAAATTTGATAAATGAAAATGGATAGCAAGCAATTAAGCACGTAATCGGATTTTCTCAAGAAATTGTTTCAAAAATAATTTTCAATAAAAATTTCAGAAAACAATTTCAAAGATCAAATTCCAAATAATAAATAATATAAGAAAAAATTAATAGTAAGTAATTTGGAAATATCTCACCAGGATTCCACCGAAAAATTAATGATTAGAATAGCAGTGAAACTTCATATCGGTAGTAGCAATAATCCATAGCAAATATTTCTTAAGAACAACTCTCAATTCACATAGTATGATTACTCTTAGAAAGCACGAGAGCTTAATAACTCAGAATAGTTTGGATTCTGTTGATATCTATTTGATTAATGTTAAATCCGTAGGTCTATTTAAAGCCTCTTAATACAAGCCCTATAACAGTTAGTTCCCATAAATCATGACACTTAATTACATCAATAGATCCTCTATATCATAATGATTCATTCCTGGTATAATTCACTTAAAATATCTCTTAAAATATTTAATTAAATCCCTCAAACTTTTACTCAAACTCAATTAGGTAAGATTGAAAGAATTACATATACCAAATTGAGAAATATCAAAATTACTTGAACTATATCTATTGGTATAATTAAATAACTCAAAACATATCAGATCCCTAAGATATCTCACATATCTTAATTATAAAACAGATAGTAACGACTACTTTTTGAATAAAATCCAAAATTCCATAAATTCTGAAACAACTCCATCTGTCGACTGGCCAAGACCCATCAGTCGACCGTCCAATTCAAGATGTAGCCAAGCCAAAAACTTTTCGCCCATTGGTCGATTGCCCATCCATCACCTATAGACTAGACGATTCAGACAGTTTCATAAGTCGACCTATCTGTTGACTTAGAGATTCAGAAAGTTCATTTTCTGATCACAAGTTGATTCACCTGTAGACCTAAAGATTCAGAGACTTCTTGTTTTAAGCTCAGGTCAACCTACCTATCGACCGAGAGATTCAACAACTTCATTCATTGATCAATGGTCGACTTATTTGTGGACTGAGAGACGCGGTAATCCTCTCCTGAATTCGTTTTAAATCCAATTTCATCATCGTTTTCACCCCTTTAACCGATTTCTTTTCTCAGTTAGCTCCACTAAATACTTAAGTTCAATTTTAATCAATTTATCAACATTTATTTTTCAATTACACATAGGAGCAAATCATTTGACTAATTAGGATCATATAAAAACACACATAATTTTGAAAAAATATTTTATGTCGTGTGTGATCCTAACCGAGATACATTAAGAGTTAGAATTTAACCTGAGTTGTTTTCCCTAGGTTCTTTAATTTTTTCAAACTCTTAATCTTCCATAATCTTTGTCATTATCTTTAGCATTGCCACAATATCTTCATGATCATTTTTATCACTGGAACTAATAAACTAAAACACTCAATAAAATCATTAGTTCCACAAAAAACATCAACATTTAATTGTTCATCAAAATCTTAGGATCAAGAGTAGACAAGAAGCCTTATTAAATAAGCCATTCACTTGAAACCTCTCAAAATTCATCTAAAAGTCATTCAAAGGCCGAGCCAAATCAACAAGCAATCTCGATTCTGAGCCAGATGTTCCCATTATGGGAAATCTCGATCTCAACCAAGCGAGACCTAAAATAACCCTCTACTATTCCTGTCTGAACCTTCCCATCTTGGCACTAAAACCCAGAGATTGTTCGGAGAAATATCTCGATTAGAATTCTAGTTACAACACAAGAAGGAATAAAGTAGCAGGAAGCCTCTCAAAAGCTCCAGTCAGCTTTTCGCATCAGGAGCGATGTGGAAGTAACCAAGGGAGATGGCTAATAGCAAAAGGGTACCTAGCGCAAACATTCTAGGAAGTACTCTACGAGAAAACTAGCATCTCTAGACAGATGATGCACTCCCTAGGAAGACATTCTAGAATTGGGAGTCATAAAATCATACAACATATAAGTCAGTATCAAAGTACTACACACGCACTATGCACCATGATTACATAACTTGCATACGCATGCGAAAAATTAGTCATCATACTTCAAACTAGAGCTTGTAATATTTTGCATAATCATTTAGCATCAATAGGCCATCATCAACATGACACGATACTTGTACTCATTTACCTTATTTGGGAGATCCAGTAAACCAGTAAGTAATCCTCGGACAAGTAATTTGGTCAAGTAACCTTACCATCGTCCATCCCCGATAATTGTTTTATTTAGGCAATAAATTTTTGGATTTTTATAAAAAAAAAAAAAAAAAAAAAAAAAAAAAAAAAGAAAAAGAAAAAAGAACTAAACTAAAATACATACAAAAACAAAATAAAGTATGAATTTTCTATGCACAAACGTTCTAGGGGCTTGATTTCTTCTCGTTATTCCCATGTTTTCTTATTAAATAATTATTAGTTAATTTCGTTTATTCAATAATCAAGGTCCCCGCTCTTGCTCTGTCACTACCTCTCCCGAGCGTCAAGTAAGAGAATATGTAAACACTTCAATACTGATATCCCTATCTAGTATTTAGGTGAAAACATTCGTTAAACCCAACCTTATAGATTATGCAAACACTAAATATCTCCCAATCTTTTAAAACTTATGTTGTGTTTAACCTAAGTCCGGACCTGAGATTACCTTTCCCGAGTGTCAACTCCTAAGTTCTCAATTCAACCAAAATATCATGTGAGAGTTTATTTTGGAAGCATTAAAGAGGCAAACATAATTGAATGGAAAACCTAGTTGGTAAATCTAGAAATTGATCACCTTTCGATTTCACAAAATTCTAAATTCCCAACTAGATTACTTAGGTGTTGATTTTCTCCCGAACTCACAACAACCTAAATTATGCACTCCCAATTCCGATTACGAACTAAATCTCTTCCGAGTATGAAATTCACAACCTAAAATTATTTAATTCATTTGCCACATGAATCAAACACATTAAGCCTAAGAGATGCATAAAATGGAATTAAATCTAATAATTAACAAAATATTCAAAACATGGTTCAAACGAGACTACATCAAGCCCTAGATCTAAATATTAGCTCAACATAGACAAATCCATAATCAATCTTTCCAATAAATTCATAAATGTAAACATGTTTGATACAATATTACAAATACGAAATTAAATAAAGATTAGAGAGAGAAAATGGAAGAGAAAATGATTATTGTGGGTTTGAGCTGTAAATCTTCAACTTCAAGTGCCACCAATGGTGTTTTTCTCTTCAATTTTGCGTCAAATTTCCACCATCTGGTGTTTTCTCGCTCAAAATCGCTTCAAAATAGTATTTTTCTCTTCCCAAAATCACCTCTTCTCTCGTTCCACTTCTTCCTCCCCGTCAAAATTAGCCTAAATGGGTATTTATTGGGTTAAAATTAGGGTTTTTTGGGTTAAAAACGATGCAGACGGTGCTGCAGTGTGCTTTTGGGCACTGCAGTGCACTCTGGGCAAAAACAACTAAGAAATACGGATGGGAGCGCACTGCAGTGCGCTTTTGGCAAAGCCGATACCTATTTTTTATTTTGGCGATAACTTTCATGTCCAAACTTTAATTGAAGTGATTCAAAAAGTTATATATATATATATATATATATATATATATATCATGTTTTGTGTTTTGCCAAATTCAGATTTAATCACAGTCAACATTGGCCTTGAAATTATAGCATCTACACTCATTTTGCATCTTTTGTCCCATTTATTTATTATCCAATTAAACAACACAAAAGCACATTAAACTAACAAAAATGCTTGTAAACACACAAATATTTGAATATAAAAGTACTTGATTTATTGGTAAATAAATCACTCATCAGCACGATAGGAAGTGTCTGATTAGATTCCACAATGAAGCTTATCCAATCACTGCCCTAGTCTACGACTGAGGCACATTTCATCCTATCCTCATTTTTTGGATGGAAACAACGTTCATTTCATCTCATGACGTAAAATGAAGTCCCTAAATCGTAGTGAACTTAACTAAATTCATTAACCAAAAGATTAGGAACTACGTGTCAACTTGATTTCCGGCGAAGCCAGGATACTAAGGAAACCCTTGCGGGTTCAATTGACCAATTTAAACTCATCAATTAAGTAGGAACTATGTGTTAGCCTGATTCCCAGCAAAGCCTGGCATACGGAGAAAACCCTCATGGGTTTGGTTGACGAACTAAAACCCAACAATGTGAGAAGAACTATGTGCCGACCTGATTCTCAGTAATCTTAGATACGTAGGTAACCTTTACAAGGTTTGGGTGCACTTTTTAAAATAAAAACCATTCATGCGCATTGAATTAGCTGTCAACGAGATTCCCTATGAAAGTAGAGATACTTAGGAAACCTTTACGAGGTTCGATTGACAACTAAGAAATATCCAGTTACATGTCGACCAGATCCTTGGTAGATCACCGAGGTATGTAAGAAACCTAAGTGGTTTCGGTCGAAATGGAAAAAGGAATATGGGTATTTCCTTATGACACTTTCTTAGCCCTAAACTAGAGTGCATATCTAGGAATAGTCCTTTGACTCTCCTAAGAAAATCCATACGCACTCTCCTTGTTTACCAAACAATAGAGGATGCTTAACTAGGTACTACACGTCAACCTGACTCCTGGCGAAGCTGGGATATGTTGGAAACCCTTGTTGGGTTTGGTTGAAAAATCAATAGGTGCCGAATTATTATTTCAACCCTATTCATGGTATATTACCAAGATACGTAGGAAACCTTTTTGGTTGCCATAACAAAATCCCATACCAATTGGGATTGAATTATGACAAATATTACAAATCCCCACGGAGTTGCCCAATAATAAATCATTCAATCAATTAGAATTGAACCATACCCAGATATAACAATAGCCCAGTAATCCAAATTTAACCATGTTAAGATTTAACTAGTTAATAAAAAATTAGGTGTCAACCTGATTCCTGATAAATACCAAGACACAAGAAACCTTCATAGGTTTGGTAGTCACCTTAAACAAAATTCTTCCATTCTCAGCAGACTGTATTTTGACCTATTCTTGGTAGATCACCAAGGTACATAGGAAACCCAAGTGGGTCCATATTATGACATTCTCTGAGCCCTATATCCGGGTACATCTCCCGAGAAGTCCATTACCTTCCTTGAGAATGCTGATTTCTAATTCTTTTGTTAAATAGACAACAAATGATACTTGCGCTTGAGCTACGTGTCAATCTAATTCTAGGAAACGTCTGGGACACATAGGAAGCCCTTGTGTGTACAGTTGAAAATCAGAGATACTACAACGAGGGCCAAACTATATTTCGACTAGATTCCTAACCTAGGAATTCAGTGTGTGTGGGTAACCTAGGTGCGTTTCGGTCATTCGGTGATCACTATCTAAAATAGTAATAACCAATATATATAAACCAACCAACAGGGTTTTCAGACTAAAACAAATATTACAATCGCGAGCTCAGTTTAGGATACAGAGGTAACCCATGTGGGGTTTGCCGCATCCTTTGAATTCCCAGGAGATAGTCCAGCCCCCCAACTAGAGTTGAGGTGAATTATATCTAGTTTATTCATTTATGTGATGGGACTCACCCTATCTAGAGTTAGGGCACATTATATCAGGTTTTTTTCATTAAGATTATATGATAAGGGTCGTCCCAACTAGAGCTGGGGCATATTATATCAGATCTTTTCCATTGAGAGTTTCTTGATATAAGACTTGCTCCAATCACCATTTAAAATATATAATATCTTAAATACACAAATATCACAGAGCCCCCAGGAAGTTTTTCTAGTCCTCATTAGGAAGGTCCAGGAGGTATGTGGCCAAGAAACTCCATTAGGTGTTGAGTTTCCCTGAGGATCTTTGGTGGCGGAATATTACGTCGCCACTTTCATCGCAAGTGTACGCGTCAAGTTTTAGTAGAGTGGGAAGAGTAAGGGTTATCGTTTCCACAGGAATTAGTTGAGAATATTGTCGAGTACCATAATTATCATAACCTAATTTTATCTAGGCGATAGAAAATGAAGTTTTTAGTTAATAATATATTAAGACTAAAATTCTAATTTATATAATTAAACTATATTACTATTTTGAGATGTTTAAGGGAATGGATTATCTAGGGATTAACTTCATTTACAAATACACGTTTGATCTCGTTTTCGTTTATGTTAACGATGTTTGACTTATCTGATAATCTCTATATCGTAAACTCATTCACTCCCTCTCCTGAGTAACAAGTGAATGAATATGTGACTTCGCGTTAACATCGAAGTCCTCCTCTAGCATTTTTTAGAACACATAGTCACACGAGTCTTGCCCCAACATCATTGATTGCACACTCTCTAACTCTCTCCTGGGTTATTAGATCATCACGTTGTATTTAAACCCTAATCCGAATACGGGGTTACTTCTCCCGAGTGTCAAACCCTGATTTCTCAATATACCTATACAAGCATATAATGGAAATACAAGCATAGAAAATACAATTAAATAACGAAGAACAACTATTAACGAAACACCGATTTCAAAATCACATATTCATAAATTATAGTAATCCCTAGACGATATCCATTTAGCTAATGGCCATAACTGTATATACAATGATAAACGAGTTAAACATGCTCAAACCATAATCCAAAGTTAAGAAATAAAGAAAAAAATGAGAGAAACTAGCCATAGTCCGAAGATTTGGTGTTAAAACCGTTTTGAGATTGCTTCTCCTTCTTTGCCTTGTAATCTTCTCATTCGGATTTGGTGGAGCATTCCCCCAAAACCTCTCAACCCTATTCTAACCCTAGGAGCTCTTTTATTGCTAAAATAGAGGAGAGGAGGAAGATATAGGGCTAAAAAATATCTAAATAAATATCTAAAGTATGTGTGGAGTCACCGCCACGGTGGTGGTTAAGTCGGTTTGATCATGGCCTCGGTGGTGGACTCAACAGTGGAAGCGGAGACCTCTCTGTTGTTTCACCACCTCGGCGGTGGGCTTCTAGTAAGAAAATCGCCTTCTTTTCATATTGACTACCACAACGGTGGTCTGGATGCTGCGACGGTGGGTTGCTTTTCAGAATTTTGCCTCTATACCTGTTTTCCCACCGTTCTTGATCTGATTTGATCGTTTATGATCCGTTTTCATCCTTTTTCACCCCACACACCTATTGTAATACAAAAATAATAAAAACATATTAAAACATATTAAAATATTATAATTACACTCGAAAACTAACAAGTTCAGTTTGGAAATAGATAGGTGAATTACACCTATCAGTCTTCGCTCCAAAGAATTATCTCAGTCACTTTAAATCTTCTATTGATATGACAACCCAGGATTTGGTTTCTATAACCAAGAACCTGTTCTACCAAATATGGATATACATTGCAAGTCCGAACTACATTTGACCTGATTCTTAGTTAAGTTTGAGATATGTAAGTGCCCTTAAGGAGGTTCGATCAAGCCAACTTACGAAGATCAAAGTCGACCTCAATCATAGATTGACTAGATACCCTGGATTTTCTTTCTCCAATCCGGAACCATTCCACCCAATCTTGATTTACATTACATGTTAAAACTACATGTGACATGATTCTCATTAATTTGAGATATGTAGGCAAACCCCTTGGGTCTGGTCACAACCAGGAGCCGATTGATATAGTAAAATCCTCCCCCAACTAGGAGTCGATTGGATAAGTGTCATCCTCCCCATAACCAGAAACATTTCATTGTGTTCTTTGCTATCCTTAGAGCACTATGTCAGAGTCCCATCACTACGATCCTCACTACCTCTGTATCATTGTGTCAAAAACCTTTCACCTTGTTCTTCTCTATCCTTAAAACACTGTGTTGGAGTCCTGTCACTACGATCCTCGCTACCTCTGGATCATTGTATCAAAAATATTTTATCTTGTTTTTCGCAATCCTTAGAATACTATGTCAGAGTCTCGACATTATGATTCTAGCTACCTCTGGATCATTGTGTCAAAAACATTTCACTGTGTTCTTCATTATCCTTAGAATACTGTGTCAGACTCTTGTCACTATGATCCTTCCTACCTTTGGATCATTGTGTCAAAAACCTTTCATCGTGTTCTTCGTTATCCTTAGAACACTGTGTCAGAGTCTTGTCACTACGAACCTCACTACCTCTGGATCATTGTATCAAAAACCTTTCATTGTGTTCTTCTCTATCCTTAGAACACTGTGTTAGAGTCTTATCACTATGATCCTCGCTATCCCTCGATCACTTTGTCAAAAAACCAAAAAACTTTCACAGTATTCTTTGCTACCTTTAGAACAATGTGTCAAAAACCACAGAGCCTGTCACTATATTCTTCGCTACCTTTAGAACATTATATTAGAATCCAAAAAAAATACAAACCTATTATTGGGCCCTTCGCTATCCTTAAATCACCATGTCAGAATCCTATCACTATGTACTATCACAACCAGGAATCGATTGACCAGGTGTTATATTCTTTGCATCCTTTGGAATTAACTATGCATCATTCTTTAGGAATATATCGGGAGGGCTCAGACAAAGTGTCGTCCTCACAGAGACTTTAGGGCCAGGTACTGTGAACACCGTCTTAAGGTATAATAATATAATAGCAACCAATACTATAATAGTAATTGGTACTGTAATAACAACCAATAGTGTAATACGATAATAGCATAGTCATCGGGAGGGCTCGTACAGAATGTCATCCTCACCATACCCTATAGGATCAAGTGCATCGCTATCCTACAGGAATACAGATAGACAGGAATCAGAAGGGTCACCATCCTTCCAGTAGTAATCTTTCAAGGTTGATTGTTCATCATCCTTTAAAGTATACAATGGTAGAAGTGATCAATCGCCATCCTCATCGAATCCTCAAGGATCAGGTATGTCTCCATCCATTAGGATAGATTTAAATACATGTCTTCATATTTCATGTCTACCAGAACAAAATTTTAGTGTCTCATTCTTTGTCATTATGAGTAAACTCGCATGACAAAGAAGGGCAATTGTAGACACTGCATTTTGTCCCACCAAGTCAATGTCGAATCAATCACAAGTTCAGATAAAAATTAAACTTAGGTTTAAAGGTAATGAATTTCTACCTGACATCATACTATATAATATACAAAAATACCCAAAAACATGATAAAGCACAAAACTTTTAAATTTAACAAAATACAGCAAAGTAAAAGTTTTGGGTCAACCTCGAACTTCTCACAATTAAAGGGGATCTAAAATGAATTTATTAAGGTTTGATTTTCATTAAATCATATTTAGTATAGATAAAAATTAGCCACTACCCTTAAATTGTAGGATATTTCAAACAATTACTCCGGTTACCAACCCTGACCCTGAAACATTTATAATCACTGAATCTTGTCGGTTTAGGACAAAAAACAATTGTTTTAATTATGCCTATTATATCAAATATTAGCCAAAAATAATCCAATATATCTTAATCAAGGCTTTGAAAGGTCATGATAAAGCCCTAAATCACAAGGGTGATTAATGCGCTAGGCTTGATTTGGATTTGTACCAATTCAAGTTTGTCCTGACAAAACCACCCTAGACCCAATGTGGTAAGGGTATATCCATAATTAAAGGACCACATAAGGATCCATGAAATGATAAGGAACCTTACCAGTAGTTGCTGACCAAATGGCTAAGGAAGGGAACCAAGACACTTATAGTATGACTAACCGTTATCGAAACTAAACCGATTCGGTTCGCCATCAAAGTTAGGCATTTAATGTGCATTTAATGCCTATACCATAAATAATTAAATGATTGGGATGAAATGGATAGGTTACATTCAAGTCATCTAGATATTTTGAGAAAAATCTCTTAGGTATAACTGAAACCCTAAAATAGTGACTACCCGTTACAGAAACCAAATCAAATTGGTTTGCCACCTAGCCAATGCATTAAATGAAAATCCCATCAAGAAATAAATTCTTGGGATGACATGGAATGGATAGGTTCAAAGGATCTAGATATTATATTTTAACCAAAATATCTTAGGGTTAACTTGAAACTTAAAAACCAACATCGGTTACAAGGTACATGAACCCAATTCCATCCAAAACCAACCGTATGTGTGCTCTCCAAATCTTTGAGAATCTTGCCTTTTATTGCCAAACCAAGTCCCCTAGGCCAAACATTGCCTAAAGAACAACCTAGATATGCTAGGATTCTCAAGAATATTTCCTAAATAAGACACTATTATGCTACTAAAATTTGGTCCTGGAAGGTGTTCTCGAAGATCTTGGAGCAAGATCTCGAAAGATCGACGGCCATCGACCAATACCAAGCCAAGAAAATCAAGAAAGGAAATGAGATAGCTACTTAGGGACGACCACATCCGCTAAGTAGGGTGTTCTTGAGGTTCTTGGCTAAGAACTCAAGGGATCGACAATCAATGATCAACTTCCAACTAAGAAGATCAAGGAGGAAAATGAGGTAATCACTTAGAGAAGACCACATCCCTTAAGTAGGTATGTTTCTTAAAAAAAAAACTGTGATCTTTGTTTAATATTTAGTATGTGATATGTATATAGAATAATCATTTAATCCACGTACTTTAATTTTATGTACATAACAAATAAAACCCGTAAACAACTAAACAAAAACTTAATTTTTGTTAAACAACCAAACAAATACTTAATTATCTCTATAACAACCAAACCATGTTCAAATCATACAAAATCATTCCAAGCATCTCAAGAATGTCCGGGAATATGTTAAGAACATGTGAGGACCCAAATCATCCGAGAACATGTGAGGATTCAAACAAAATTTCAATCACATCATGAGTTGTACATGCTCTCTATGATTCTCTCAAGAACTTTACATGGATTCTTTACTAACTGTCAATATTAACTATATAACTACTAATAACCAGATTTACTTTCAACTAAACGTCAAGATCATAGCCAGGTTGTCTTGTGGACTAGTACCTATATATTACTTGGCTTGTGGATTGGCACCCATATGTATATATATATATATATATATATATATATGTTGATCCTAAGATTTTGATAGACAATTAAATGTTGATATTTTTTGTGGAACTAACGATTTTATTGAGTGTTTTAGTTTATTAGTTCCAGTAATGAAAATGATCATGAAGATATTGTGACAATGCTAAAGATGATGACAAAGATGATGGAAGATTAAGAGTTTAAAGAAATTGAAGAATCTAGGGAAAACAACTAGAGTTAAATTCTAACTCTTAATGTATCCTGGTTAGGATCACACACGACACAAAATGTTTTTCAAAATTATGTGTGTTTTTATAGGATCCTAATTAGTTAGATTATTTGCTCCCATATGTAATTGAAACAGAAATGTTAATAAATTGATTAAAATTGAACTTAAGTATTTAGTAGAGCTAACCAAGAAAATAAATCAGTTAAAGGGGCGAAAACATTAATGAAATTGGATTTGAAACGAATTTAGGAGAGGATTCCAACATATCTCAGTTCACAGGTAAGTTGACCGGTGATTAATGAATAAATTTGTTGAATCTCTCGGTCGACAGGTAAGTCGACCTGAGCTTAAAACAAGAAGTCTCTGAATCTCTAGGTCGACAGGTGAGTCGACTTGTGATCAGATAATGAACTCTTTGAATCTCTAAGTCGACAGATAGGTCGACCTATGAAACTTTTTGAATCGTCCAGTCGGCATGTGATGGATGAGCAGTCGACTGATGGGTGAAGAGATTTTGTCTTGGCTACATCCTGAATTAGGCAGTTGACCGATGGGTCTTGGCCGATCAATAGATAGAGCTGTTTCAGGATTTATGAAATTTCGGATTTTATTCAAAAAATAGTCGTTTCTAGCCCTTTTATGGTTAAGATATGTGAGATATCTAAGGAATCTAATATGTTTGGAGTTATTTAATTAATATTTAATTATCTCTATAGATATGGTTCAAGTAGTTTTGATATTTCTCAATTTGGTACACGTAATTCTTTTAATCTTATCTAATTGAGATTGAATAAAAGTTTGAGGGACTTAATTAAATATTTTAAGAGATTATTTAAGTGAATTACACCTGGAATGAATCATAATGATATGAAGGATCTATTGGTGTAATTAAATGTTATGATTTATGTGAATTAGACGTTATAGGGCTTGTTTTAAAAGGCTTTAAATCGACCTGCGAATTTCACATGATAGAAAATTGAATATTAATATAATCTGAATTTATTCTGAGTTATTTAGCTCTTGTGCTTTCTAAGAGTTATCATACTAAGAGTTTTTGTGAGATCTTTCTTGAGAATTATTCTTTGAAGATTATTTGTTCGATCGCCGATTTGAAGTTGCATTGCTAATCATTATTTATTGGGTAGAATCCTGGTGAGATCATTCCAAATTACTTACTATTAATTGTTTCTTGATTATATTATTTATTATTTGGAATTTGATATTTGAAATTATTTTTCAGAATTTTTATTGAAAATTATTTTTGAAACAATTTCTTGAGAAAATCTGATTACTTGCTTAACTGCTTGCTACCCATCTTTATTTGAAATCATATTTTGAAATTCTCACTTTTCTATCATTAGTTTTGAGGCATTAATTGAGTTTGAATTTATCGGGGGTGGTAGAAACTCCGAGTGGAAAAATCACTTATCAATTATTTTTTAATTGATGAGTTGAGTGTCGGATTAGATACTACTTGGAGTGTTTAATTAAGGGTAGCTGGTTTCAATCTCTTCCGGTAAAGAGATTTAGGTTTTAATCTTTGCCTAGAGTATAAAAAGAGTAGGTGTTAATTCTTCCTTGATTGAATTTGTGAGTGAATTTTAAAGGTTCCAATCTTACCTGGGAAAAGGATACTTGGAGTGATTGTGAGGTTTTTATTCTTGAGCCAAAGGTATAAAAAGAATTAGGTCGTGATTCTCGCAGTAATAGAATTAGGTTAATCTTTAACCTGTAAAAAGATAGGTTATTATTGGGTCTGAGGAAAAGAACATGTTATTCCTGAGCTTGGGAAAATGAATTATAAAGGTTGATTCTTAGCCTGTGAAAAGAATCATCGTGTAAAGGTTATATATATATATATATGATTGTATGTATGTATGTATGTATGCTACTTCGACAGACCCTTGGGGCTAAGAACTCAGGATAAAGAGAGGGCCTCTATTCTTTCGGGGATGTGCGATTCTTTTTCATAAACCTTCCCGTTTTCCTTAATTACGAGTAGGATTGGCATAAATATATGGTATTTCTTTTTCTTTTTTCAACTAACAACTCACACACTAACACTAACTAACCAAAATGAAAGACTTTGATTAAGGCGTTCTTGACAAAATCAAAGAGGTTATGTACGTGTTATGTTGTGATTCAGGTTATTCACAACTTAAAAAGGATTAATGATAAACCTAATTAAGGTTGTGATTTGGGTTGTTCACAACTTTAAAAACTGTTAATAATAACTAACTAAGATTGTGATTCAGGTTGTTCACAACCAAAACCAACTAATAATCAACTAAAATTAACTAAAATAAACTAGTTGTCTCAGAAAATTACTTTTCAAATTTTCGTTAATATCGAGAAGGGTCTCTCCAACTTTCTACCAACCACGTTGTCTCAGAAACTCAAATTTATTCCATCACTTATATTCCTGATCACATTGATTCGGTTCTTCAGTAATAGGGGAAATCTAATGAGTGCAATTTCATTATGTCCCATGTCCCAGCCATGTGTCACATATCACTCGTCACTTGCCTGGAACGTGACGATGGTCAGACTTGAGAACAAGTGGAAGGCCAAGAAGGAAAGACTCGATAAGATAAAAAAAAAAAAAAAAAAACTCTAGGAGCTCTACCTGGGAATCCAATGTTGATGCTCAGCACTAATACACCCAAGCCAGAGGCTAGAGACTTGTTATCTCGGCTTTGTATAATGAGCCAATTCTAACTTTGACATCCCGCGTATGGTTGTCGACCCCGAGATGTGATCGAGCACTATTGTATATGCTCGGAAACCATTGCAACAACCCACTAAATATGAAATGAGTGGTTACGATTATGAAGTAACAACTAATTAGTCCATATCTCACAAAATCAACAACGTTAATGAGAATGGGCCGATATTCATGAAAAACATGTGGAACAAATCTTTCATCTCCTATAAATATTATAAAAAGGGGCCTAATTAGATACGCGAACACTCTCCTAGCCATTACTTTGCCAATTTTTCACTAAGTAGTAGTATTGATTCTCACATGCAACCCAACAATTCCACCTGCCATGTATTGTTTCACATAAACTAGAGAGATTTTCTTTCCCAATAAGAATAAAACAGTACTAGCCACGTATTGTTTCACATAAACTAGAGATTTTCTTTCCCAATAAGAATAAAACAGTACTAGCCATGTATTGTTAAACATAAGCTAGAGAGATTTTCTTTCCCAATAAGAATAAAACACTACTAGGGGCCACGTATAGAATAAGTCAAAAGTTGGGAGAACTGAAATTGATAAGGATCAATAAGCAGGCAGCGGGTCCAAGACAAGAGACAGGTCAATTGAATGCGCGGAGAATGTGAGGACAACAATGCTTGGCCATTCCTTATCTGTGAAGTCATTTTGCCGTCCATTCCAACATCACCGGCATTGCTGGTTGTTCAAACCGTAGCCACAACTGAGATAATATTAAGATTAAGTTACATTACCATCCCCCAACTTTATCCCCCATTTAAAATAATCGTTCAATTTTAATTTTTACACAAATTAAATCCATTAGTTAAAAATAAATAAATAAATAATAAAACAAAACGAGAATTGGTCAACTTAACCTTAGAAGCTAAATGCACTTGGAAAACCACATTGCTCATTTATATGGAATTAAAGCTTTCATTGTCATTTTCATTTTTTTATTTCGTTTTCAACACATTGAACTGTAAAAAGGAGTAAAAAAAAAGAATATACATATTTTCGGGTTGATTCTAAATATTTATTTTAGAAAAACAAGAACATAGCATAAACTTATTATGTTGAAATAAAAATACATATCCTATAAAATAAGGAGCTTAAATAATAGAATTGGGCACTGGAATTGGAAATGTTCCAAGTTTATTGTTTGGATCACGAATTGCATCCTCAATTTGGTTTTCATTCATAGTTTCATACACCTCAATATTTTGATCTAAAATTGATAGTCCAACAAAAAAATAAATCCAAATCTAATTCCCAAAATATTAGGGCCCAATTTTTTTTTTTTTTGGACTTACATGCCTTTACTGCCCAAGAACGATGAAGACCAGTTATCAGACCTAAAGAGCCTCGATCTAACCAGAAACCATTTCGACTTGAACAATTTTTGTTTGAGCTTCAAGATCTACGGGCAGGTACTTCTTCATTTCCTGATTCTCTTCTTCTTTTTAAACGTTTGTATCTTATAGATCTATGAACAATGATGAGGGATTTTCCCGACTATCTCCAAGAGCTTCCATGTGAAGAAGTAATCCCACATGATCTACACGTGAATCGAAACCACGTGCCAAACATTACTCCTAACTACCAACATTGACCGAGGATACAACCCCGTACTGAGGGAACCATCGAATACCTAACGAACCAAGCACGATATATCCCAACCACTATCCATGCTCGGTTTGCTTACAAGCCCATCCTTAAGGAACAGAGGATGGCATGAGGTGTACAGCTCAGACCGCAATCCGAGATTGTGAGCCGCTATAACTGTCCACTACGCTTATGGAAAGAACAAGTGCATTTAAGTATAACCGCCCATCAACCTTATAATCTTACTAAATGCAGGGCATTAATAGGGGTGAACCACGATTTATGGAACAAACTATCTAACAAATCTTCCATCTCTTACAAATACTACAAAGTGGTTTAGCAAAGGTATGCACAACATTACAATCCATTATGCTGCCAAACTTCCTTGAGAACTCCGTATGGATTCTCATATCGGAGGTACAACATTGATATGCCCGCCTGCTGTGTATTGTTCCTACCTTTGGGCAGATCACCTTCTGAATCTCAAGAACCATATCTCACAATCCAGTTTTTTGTATCATCAGATTGGTGTTATAAAAATGAATAATTGTCTTTTTCATAATTTTTTGGAAATGTGATGAGAACCAACAAGCAACATCAAAGGACACATTGCATATCCCGGTTGGGCCCATTACTAGGGCAAGATCCAAGAAGATCGAAGAAGCGCTTAATGGGCTAATTCAAGAGCTTTCGGCTGAATCGAAAACAATAAAGCCCAAATTAGGCCCAAATGACTATCAAGGCCTAATCCATCTCATCAAAGCAAGTGAATAGGTTTAGACATGAACTCAAATGGACCAAGTCTTGTGGACTACGAAATTCTTATCATATTTATTTTATTATTTTAAGTCTTTTAATTATTTTAGGCTGATTTGTAAGCTTGATTGCCAGTAAATCATTTCCTTTTCCAACTAGGAATGTAAGGCAAATTAGGAAGCTTCCTTATTCTTTATTTAGCAATTAGATTTTAGGGTTTCCTTTTTCCTCCATGTAGACCTACGAATTTCACATTTCTTTGATTAATAAAAATTGTGAGAGTTTTCTCTTTAATTCTTCAGAGAATTTTTCCTGAACTTATCAAGAGTTTCTTGTGGCATTCAAACTTATATCTTTGATTCGTGATTCATTATAATCATTGGGTCAAGGTCATTATACCATTGGTTCACGTTTCGTTCATAAACGTCGGGTCAAGGTAATCTATCTTTCAATTTCTGTATTTTTTAGCTCGTTCAAAATCTAATTTAGTTTTGATCTTCGCGAAGAAACCCTAAGTTGGTTTCGGGTCTCACTAATCCTTGGTGAGGTTCGCATCATTTGGTAATCAGAGTAAGGTCTAAATCAAGTTTCATCTATCTTTTTTCTTTTTCGTTCTTTCATATCTATTCCTTCATAATTTTTTTTTTCTTGACCAAATTATATCATTAGATCTATTGCGTTTTTTTTTTTTCTTTTCGTTCTAATTCAAATCTGGTCCAATCTTGAAAAAAAAAAAACGCGGTGCATCTTTGTTCTGATCATATTTTTCGTTTAAATATTGTGCTTCTTCAAATCTCAATTTAAAGTTGCTAGTTTTCAAAAAAAAAAAAAAAAACAGAAAACAGAAAAAAAAAAATAGAAATAGAAAAAAAAAAAATTGTGAAAATTCAGCAGCCCCCCCCCCCAAACAAAAATTGAGAATAATTTCTTCTTGTTCTACTCTATAAACTTTTCTTTGTGCTCTTTTTGTTCGCTTTGTTTCATTCCTAAAATCTCATTCTTAGTGAATCAAATTGTCGAGTTTGGATTGCTACAAGAAAATTTCTGATTGAGATTGGTTAAGTTCAATAAAGAACTAAAAAAGGGAACTAAAGAGTGGAAAAAGGCAAGAGAGTGTGACCTTATAAGACGGTAAAAGCCGAATTTGAGTGATACACGAGTGGAGTGACATAGTTTGAGTGCAAACACGTGAGGGAGTGTTTGTGAGGTTTGCTAACTTTGTTTTGCAGGTTACTAAACATGTCTCGAGAAACAAACAAAGGCTTGTCCGATGAAGCACATGAAAGGATGGACATAATGGACGCAAAAATTTTCTACAAGGCCTTGGAGCAAAAGTTTCAACAGTTGAACTTGCGGTTTGATGAAGTGCATGAGCGGCTTGACAAAGTTGAGTCTAGCGCACAAAAGGGGCAGCCACCGAGAGCTCCTAATGTGCAACGAAGAGAGAGGAATCAGCCTCGGTTCGTGTATGAAGATGATTATGGGGATGACCTAGATGAAGACGATCGACCCTCTAATGCAAGCTTGGGCAGATTTGGGAGTGGACATGGGAATAGAGGAGATAGACATGGGGAGCGGATTGATAATAACTTGGGAAGTATCAAGGTGAAGATACCCTCATTCCAAGGGAAAAATGATCCTGAAGCATACTTGGAGTGGGAGAAGAAGGTGGAGTTGATCTTTGAGTGCCACAACTACTCTGAGGAGAAAAAGGTAAAACTTGTTGTGATTGAGTTTATTGACTATGCTATAATATGGTGGGATCAACTTGTGATAAACAGGAGAAAGAACCATGAGAGGCCTATCGTGACGTGGGCGGAAATGAAGGCCATCATGAGGAGGCGGTTTGTCCCTAGTCACTACTATAGGGACTTGTATCAGAAATTACAAAGCCTTACGCAAGGCTATCGGAGCGTGGATGATTACTACAAGGAGATGGAGGTCGCTATGATCCGGGCTAATGTCGAGGAGGATAGAGAAGCTACCATGGCAAGGTTCTTGAATGGGTTGAATCGGGACATTGCCAACGTGGTGGAGTTACAACATTACGTGGAGTTGGAGGACATGGTTCACATGGCTATAAAAGTGGAACGACAGCTTAAAAGGAAAGGAACTCAGTCATTTCAAAATTCAAGCTCCTCTAATTCATGGAGGCCAAATGGGAGGAAGGACGAAGGGGTTATTTCAAAGTCCAAAACTGAACCCCCAAAAAGGAGAGATGATGTTCCCATTGCCAACAAAGGTAAAACTGAAAACCAAACTCGTAACCGTGATATTAAATGTTTTCGTTGTTTGGGAGTAGGTCACATAGCCTCACAATGCCTAAATAAGAGGACTATGATTGCACGTGTTGATGGAGAGGTGGAAACCGAAAGTGAGAGTGATGATGACCAGATGCCACAACTTGAAGATGCTTGTGATGATGATGTGGAGTACCCGGTGGAGGGAGAGTCACTTATGGCAAGGCGTGCTCTAAGTGCCCAAGTTGCGGAGGATGACATGGAACAACAAAGGGAGAATATATTTCATACTAGATGCCACGTCAACAACAAGGTATGTAGTATGATCATTGATGGGGGAAGTTGCACTAATGTGGCTAGCACTACTTTAGTAGAGAAACTGAATTTACATACCTTGAAACACCCTAGACCTTATAAATTGTAGTGGTTGAATGATTGTGGGGAGGTTCGGGTAAATAAACAAGTGTTAGTTTCCTTTTCGATTGGGAAGTACAAGGATGAAGTACTTTGTGATGTTGTTCCAATGCATGCGGGTCACATTTTGTTGGGCAGGCCATGGCAATTTGATAGGAAGGTTATTCATGACGGGTTCAAGAATAGGCACTCATTCGTCAAAGA